>CM046437.1:8160547-8254403 GCA_025506505.1 Flaveria sonorensis
CCAGTTTACTTTGGAAGAAACTTTTTAAAACTGATATCCCTTTAATTTTGAGAATTTTAATAAAACTTCTTTCGGAAGACATCAAGTTGTCTTCGGAGAAATTATGTCTTCAAAACAAATAACTACTTCTGAGAAATTAACCTTCGAAAGAAATCCTATATATCTTTTGAATCTTATTTTTCTCACCAAGTACTATGTGTATTGAAGGACCATTTTCTTCCGAAAGCAATGAAGTCTTGGAAGTTTTATTCTCTCTTATGAATAAAATTACGGTATTGATATCTTCTGAACCAAAATTTATCTATTAAGTAAATTTACACTAAGTAATTCTCTTCCGAAGCATATTCTTGAAAAGCTAAGGAATATCTTCCGAAGCCAAATTGGCTTCGAAAAGTTTTCTCAAAACTTCCGAAGAAAATTACCTTCTGAAGATTTTCGACTTCAAAAAAACTACGTTTTTGGGCACTTTTTCAGAGGTAGGACAGAGATCTGGATTTCAAAGTTTATCCTTTTATTAACTTTGTCTCAAATCCATACCATATATATATATTCGTACAACGGTTCCCCCTCTTTCACTTTCTCCTTCATCTGCAAGATTCAAACCCTAAATTCACCCACAAACCGACCTTATTCTTACCTTCCTTCATTACAAAGCTACTCAAAATGGCCAACCTTGATCCTTGAAACCAACTGGATTTTGCCATACACTTACACAGGTAGCATAATCAGGTTGCTCTGTTAGTGTATAGAAAGATCCTGGCTTCTCAGACATTTTTCGTTTCTTGGCTCTATCAAACTACTTCACCTCCCTCACTATAAAAGCTCCACTATATGAAGATTAACTTTTGGAGTTTGGAGGACCTACCAAGAGGTCATTATGGATAGGGAGAAGGCACTGTCTGCCATAGTGTAGGGCAGGATAATTTTTATCACTCCAGCCATCATTCGTACTCATCTAAGGCTGGATGATGAAGAAGGAGAACTGTCCTTCCTAAAATCTGCTGTGAACCAGTCCTTCAGGTAGATGGGGCTATGAGGGTGATTACTTTGTAAGAACCTTCAAGAAAAGGAAGATCTCCTACCAATGGAAGTACCTCCTCCATGTTGTCATTCACTGTCTACCAAACAAACATGGAGGTTGAGATCAATTCCTGAAGACCTTTCCTATATAGTCCATGGATTTGTACAAGGGTCAAGTTCAGGTACTCACAATTTGTATATACTAATTACTTGCAAACTTGGACTCCTTAGAATATTACATGTTCCTAGATATGTTCAGTACATTCTTAAATGTGAACCGGGCTCACAGTTGAGGGAACGGGTAATGTTCTTAAATTAGGACATATGAAGCCCGACATCTTTAAGACAATAAGAAAGCAACTGTTGGCTTCTTAGGGGTAGAAACAGCCTTAGTCCCAAAAATGTTAGAGCTCATTGCTCAAGGTGACAACTTAGCAACACAAGCTAATGTTAAACCCACACCTTCCATATTGGCACCACCCACATAGCCACAATCAGTATCACCTACCAACTAAAATCCAAACGACCCCTGTAACAAGCTACTTAGGTTGTGCCATATTCTCACCCATGCAGGAGGAAGTGGATACTAGAGCTCCCACTTCCCCTAAGGAGCAAAACCACTCCCATCACTTCAAGGATCAGTGCTAAGGTTCCTCATGCTAAGCCTGATGAGCTCACTACACCAACACAGCCTTAAGCCTTCACTCAGAGTCTCAAAACTCCAGAGAACAACTTCAAAGGAAAGCTACCATCCTCAGCCTCTAGACCTCAATCAACCCATACCCAACCTTGAATTCTATGATAATGAAGACATACGATTCAATGAGTACCATGAGTCTCTCTTCTCCACCCCTGTTCAAGGAGAGATGAGTGCTCCTGATCAACCATGTCTAGCCCACATCATCCCCCACAACTGAGGTAGATCTCCTTGAACTAGTTCAGAGGTCCATATGGAAGAATCTCTCAATTCTATAAGTGATTACATCTTTAAGACCTCAACCATGGGAACCCAGCCCATTGACACTTCAACTGAAGCTGTCATGGTGCAGGGGAAATCCAGCAGCCAAGAACTTAGTGTTGGTGATGAGGAGAAGACTTTGGTTCTATTCTCTCATCCCCCAGTGATTCTTCAAGTGAAGATGAGGGGAGTCTGAAACTAAAGGGCAACAACTGACTAAAACTTGCACCTATTTAGTCTCAAAGGTCAATCACCTGGAATCTCAGGTGACTACCTTACAAAAGAGGGTCAACGACTAGCAACTTGAGATCACCGATCTCAAGGGCAAGTTAGCTGAGAGAACCCATCCAGAGGACTCAACTAGGCCATAAGAACCTGTGGATGTGGTAGACCTAACTCCTAGCTCCCATAGAAGAGGTGATGCTACCAAGAAGGGAGAGAAAGTCTTACTTACAGTCACAGAACCTGGGAGTTCCTCTCAGAGTATGGACATAGAGGATTCAACCACCCTCACTTGTAGTTGTCCATGCTTAACAACCTCCTTAAGTCCATATTGATATGGACTCACTCATACAAAGTCTGTTTGAGGAGGTATACCAAGAGCTATGCGTACTCCATCTCTCCTTGCTGAGAACCCAATAGTGGGATGGAGATATGATGATCAAAGGAGAGCCTTGGTAATCTCTAGGTCTCAGGGGAAACAATCAAATTCTACACACCCTGAGATACTATGAGATCATCTATCTAGTTGACCTTCCACTTGCCAACCCAAGTCAAAACAAGCAAGCTGCAAGGTTGGTGATAGGATTCAGCAAAGGGTTGCTTGAAGAGTTCAAGCTGGAACAACACTATATAGACAGAAGCTAGCAGGTAAGATTGTTGGTCAACTGGATGTTAAGTGGACCCTAAGATTAGCTTTGAAGGGGAAACCTGGCTGAAGTCCTAATAGTTGAACCTATGAACCTTAAGATAGGAACTGCTTCACCACCATTACCCTTAGTGAAGCACCAGCTGATGAAGGTGTCTCACAGCCTCTTTCTTGCCAGAGCTTAAATGAAGAACCAAGAAATTAAGGCCAAAGCTCTCTCCATCCTGAGTCACCCAAGCTTGTGAGTGACAAAGGAAAAGGAAATTGACTCCTGAGGAGATTGAGGAGGATGAAAGAAAGAGGAAGAGAAAGCTAAGGGGATAGGGTTCAAGTAGGTCTCCAGGCTTCATGGAAGCTGCAATTAGGGCTGCCCCCAGGCCAAACACTCAAGATGATGAGTTAAGGGTAGCCAGTGAACTACTTGGGGACCAAAAACTATAACATTGATGAACTCATCTTTCTTCCCTTAGAAGAGTTAAATGAACTGGCTGACCCTATGTTGTCAAAGGAGAGGAAGGAGGCAGATGATGCAAAACTACTCCTCAAGATCAAGGAAGAAAGGAGGAAGAAACTACTCTACAAGCATGATCCTACCCTCTCCCCAGTTCAAGAAAGCCTGAGACAGAGGTTGTGGCAACTGAGCAACAACCTCAGGTAGACAAAGAAGCAGATAGACAAACTATGATTAACTACCTAAGTGCCACAGGCCTCTATCAGACATCTGTAGTTCTTCCCTTGTCATATAATACATGGAGTTTGAGTACCTCAAGCAGCTTGAACAACAAGTAATGAAAGAACAAAAAGCTGCTAGAGGAAGATGAGAGAAGAAGCTGCAAAGTTAAGAGCCATCATCCAAAAGAGTCTAAAGAAGTCTGCTGATAGGTAGAGGATAATGAGCTTCTTGAAGCTGTATGGATTCTCCAGAAGGAGGCTTGGTCCAATGTCTCTATCCACCATGGATGAGCAAATTAGGTGATCAAGCAGAAGATTAAAACGGGGAGCTCATTGACTTGCATTCTCTACCAAGTCAGGCTGCACCTGAGTTGAGGTTAAGGTTGAACCACAAGAGACAACACAACCTGGACCTAATGTAGACCACAGCCAACTTCATCTTCTGATCCATAGTAGGGTGCTGATCCTTCTTGTTCTGAACCTGTGAGGGAAGAGGACCCAACTGAGAAAGACAAACAAGAACAAACTAGTGTTGAAGTCCAGTCTTCTCGGTTGAAATCTTGAAAGAGGAAGAAAAGGATGGCCATTAGAAGAGACAAGAAGAAAAAGAAGAAGAAGTTCAAGGCATCCACCTCTACAACCTCTGGATGGGTCAGAACAACCTGAGGGTGATCAAGAAGGGCTTCTCATCCAACTCCTACTCAAGTAGAGCCTCTTGTTGCTGGGAGATCTATTTTGTCCTGGATCTTTGCTGCTAATTCGGACAGATGCTATGTCTTTAGAGATCAAAGAGGTCAAGATGTTTACTTCTGGAAAGACATAATCTTCCTCTGCATGATCTCTATGATATGAAGAGATACTATAAGAGTTTGAGGGATCCTGACAAATGATAAAGAAAGGAATGGTCTTGATCCTGATAAGGACTGTCAATAGATGAGTAATCTCTTCTATTTTCGTAGCATCAGCCTAAAGGGAGTTTGTAAGGTTTATACTTAAAGGCTGATGTAACCAAAGCATCGAAAGAGCTCTCAGCAAGCATGCATGAAGTACAGAGTAAAGTTATTTCGGAAGTTTTTACACCACTCAAAGGAAATAAGCTAAGTGTAAAATCTTTCAAAGGTAATGACAAAATCTTTTGAAGCCAAAGATGAGTCTTCCGAAGCTTCAGAGACAAAGTCTTCCAAAGCCAAAGACTGATTTCTTCCGAAGACAAAGAAGACATGCTTTCTCTAATCACTTTTTGACAAAAGCTGAACAACTTTTTGCTTCCACTCTGAAGACTCATCAAACCTATATGAGTTGGTGAAAAGGTCCATATTTTGTCAACTGTAGATTATGGTTATTGGTTTGTAACTTTCACTTTGTACCTTTTATCCTTTTTGTAATAGATTAGGATGTGAGCTATGGCATGTCATAGTCACTAGTCAAAAGGTAATCTGCTTTCTGAGACTACATTGATCTTGTTGTCTAGATTAGTGTTTCCAGCTGGCCTTCAAAGTATGGCCGGCTGTAGGATGTAGTATAAAGTGTCTTAAGTACTTGTTAATTAGATAAGCTTGGTAACACTTGTAAAAGAACTTGAGTGCAATATACATCATTCTTGAAAACCACTTTTGAGTGTTCTTGTTCTTCTTACTTGTGTTCTTTGTTTTATTCCAACCGTTCCCTATTTGAATTGCTAAGTGTTATTAACTCTCCCACCTTGTGAAACTGTAGCATTGAACATAAACCATGGTCCTACAGTTTACAAACATGGTTTATGAGATCCATAAAGACTACAGGCGTATTTGTCAATCCAAATGGCATGACTGCGAACTCAAAGTTCCCGTATCTAGTTCTAAAGGGTGTTGAGTCACGTCTTTAGTTCTTTGATCTCTTCCCTGGATTCCCTTAACCCTTTCCGCAACATCACGTTATCATCATCAGTTCTGCGATGTGCTTATGCTTAACGTGCAGAGTGGCTGCCAGAGCAGTTATGGCCTGCTCAAGCGGACAACTAAGAGAAGGCAGAATAGGGCATAAGGGCTTCTAAAAGGAGCGGACCCAGTCCAAGATTGACGTTTTGGAGAAAGAGGAACCCATTTCGCACGAATCAACCGAGTCATGTACTGTGGATAATGCTCCCACTTGTGGATCGAAGGAAACGAGGTAAGGAGAATGGTTGGTCATGATCAAACTCATCAGCATCATGGGACTCATAGGCACTCATCCGGTTCGAAGAGAAGGCGGGGAATCAGGGTGACAGGCCTTTTTCCCAACGAAGAAGAGGGGGCAGAAGAAGAAGATGCCATTCTTGTAATCAACCGCTCACAGGAATGAGCAAAAGCAAGCAATCCAGCAAAACAAAGCAAACAAGGTCAGCAAACAAAACTAAAGGTGTCTATATGTGTGGTAACTAAGGCATCAGGCTATAGTCTAAATGCAATACATATGAGATGCAAAATTTATTTTAGTTCGCTATAACCATTGGCTCTGATACCAATCTGTCACACCCTCAAATTCCACCAACGGGGTTTTACATTAGGCTCATGACATACTAGGATCTCTGCCGTTAGTTACACAAATAACATAATAATTACAAAACATAGTTGAGCAATATTATTAGAAAATCCCAAAAACATAATTAATACTGAATTTATGAAGACATTTGAGGAAGCATAATAATTCATAACCCAAATGGCGCAAAACACGTGCAACTCAAATAAATGTAATTTGTAAAGCGTTGTTTTAATCATTTAAACCAATCAGTGATGTATAAAATATAAGATGCTCCTAGCCGTGCACACCTTATAAACCTGAAAGAAACATGCTAAAGTGTCAACACAGGGTTGGTGAGTTCACAGGTTTTGATAAACAGTAATATAATCAAAAGTAGATCTAGTAAACAAAGTAATATCAGAAGATAGCTAGTCTACAAAACAAGTTACATAGTGTATGAAGTTCACAACCGAAGCTGACAATTGTATATATGCCTCGGCTGTGGTTACTAAACCATAGCAACAGAAATTAGGTAATTAAACACCCGTTTGACGTACAGTCGTGCTAGCGCGACTAGCCCAGGTGGGGTTTGTCAAACCAGTAGATCTACTAAGAATTACCTCGCTAAAGTAAGTAAATTAATGGTTGGAAAGTGAGGACTTAAAGTGGTACAACACTAGTAATCATACGATAATTACAATAATACTAATCTAATGAAAAGAGTAATTTAAAAGAACATGCTTCTTCCCCCAAATATAATATATGTATAAAGTGGGGCTGTAAACTCACCTTGTATGCACAGCAAAACCAAGAAGCGCAAGTACGAACGATTAAGTTTCTAAATAACCTGGATGCACGTTTATTACATAATTAATATTAAATATTAGCAATGAATCGTACGGTTTCGTGTTCTCGACTTGGGTTCGCATCAGACAGTAACTCAGTCACCTTGATAATATACTAACATCAACTCACACAACAAAATAGGTAGCTATGTATATAAATGACAGTTTAGCAGAGTCATTTTATCCTTATAAACTGAAAATGCACGGAATGCGAATGAAAAACTTGTTTACAGTTGAGATATCTGTTAAAAGAAAACCATAATGGATCGTTATATGAAAAACGTTACAAACAACCATAGGGTATTAGAAATCTACCTCTCGAATGGGACAGAGGAAGAAGATCTTTGATTGGTAGCTTCCAAAGCAGGAAACCTCAATCTTGTCTACCCCAAGCCTCCAACAAATATACCAGGTTGCTAGGATTTTCTTCACTTGAATCGGGTTCTGTTCTTGGTTTTCCTCGACCGATCGAGAGAAAAAGCTACAGAACACTGATTGCACCTTTGTGTGTGTTGTAAGCTATCAGAGAGAGTGGTTGAATGCAATAATATATTGCATGTCTATGAAACTGAATTTTAGAGTGAGAGAAACTGGACGGGACCCATCCCTTTAACCCATCCGCATTTCTCTAATATTCATCCGCATTAGTAAATGCGGATGAACAAACTCTAACCGCATTTGTAAATGCGGAAGAAGGAACTTCATCCGCATTTCCCAAATGTACATCCGTTTTGTAAATGCGGATAAGTAACTCTAGCATTTCCATAAATGCTCATCCGCATTTGTAAATGTGGATGATCAGTCTCATCAGCATTTCTTAAATTCTTATCCGCATTAGTAAATGCGGATGAAATAATTCCTTCAGCATTTCTCCAAATGCACATCCGCATTAGTAAATGCGGATGAGGAACATTCATCCGCATTGCTCAGTAACACATCCGCATTAGAAAATGCAGATGAACAAAAGAAATACGAACAAAACACTTGTATTGTTTGTTCAAATTTGAATAACAATACAAAGTACTCTCTCTAGAATAAATTATCCATATAATTTTCATAACACTAGTGCAAATATTTAGAAACCCAATTTCTAAATACTAAAATGTTAATATTTATTTACATGATCATATCATAAAATAAATATTGTAGGTGTTTGTCTAGCTTGTTATTGGATATGACCTGATTTGGATCATAATGTACTAGCCACATCAATTCAATATGTGTCTTGGGTAGACCGTTCCCCCAATCTCCCACTTGCACAAGATACATAGAGAATTGATGCAAGCAGTAAATACCGCCTAAAAACGGTTTACTACCCCTAATACGCATGACGAAGTGCCATTCAATAACATCATCTCCTCAAGTCCCTTACTTGAAATGATTTTGGTGAATCTTTCATTTATCCTTTTGTTTCAGATGTCATGTCAAATCTAGAGACACAAAATGATCATTCCCTATTGATTTAACTTATCAGGCCTTAGACATCATACTCTTAACGAATAAGAGGAACAAATCCCATCTTGACTACATACGTTTCTTACAATCACCTTGTATCACACCTGAAACTAGCCTATGTACTGTCCATTATTTCAGAACAGCGAAGAACCAGATCAAAGTATAATATTTGGTGAATATCGAAACCCAAATATGTATCTCAGGTGGAGGATACAATGATATTCCCTTTACTCAAATTTACTTATGATCAATTACATAATTCCATGTAGTAAAATTTGAGAGCGGTCTGTCCAATATTTGTATCCCACAAATATCTATGAACCTTGGTAGCAACCTCTTGCTCTATATTCATACCTTATGAATATCCACCAATCCAAGTTCGTAAAGTCTTACTTCATATTTGTTCCCACAAATATGGCCGACTACGGACATTTAGAATAATAAACATATTCATGGATTAAACATGCTAAAATGGACATAACTCATAGTATCATAATCATATATATATATATATATGAGTCAAAATAATAATGGTTCAATAATAAATACAAATAGATCAAATCCAATCACTAGAATATCGAAGTCCTAAGGCACAAGTATGACTCTCATGCTTTGGCCTTTCAAGGAGCTTCATGAGTGGATCCGTAATATTTTGATTGGTGTGAACTTTGCGAATACATATCTTTCCTTTTTCAACTTCATCCCTTATGTAGTTGAATCTCCGCTTAATGTGCCTTGTCTTTTGATGTGCACGGGGTTCCTTGATTTGAGCAATCGCACCCTCGTTGTCACAAAAAATCTCTAGGGGATCTTGAATGGTAGAGACACCCCTAGATCGGCAATGAATTTCTTCACCATGCAGCTTCCTGTGCTGCCAATGAAGCGGCAATGTATTCTGATTCTGTAGTGGACAATGCTACCACATCTTGCTTTGAACTCTTCCAGGACACTGCCCCTCCATTCATAATGAAGACATACCCCGATTGTGATCGAGAATCATCTCGATCAGTTGGAAACTCGCATCCGTGTAACCCTTTACAACGAGTTCCTCTTCACCAGATCCGTATATTAGAAACATATCCTTAGTCCTCCTAAGGTATTTCAATATACTCTTAACAGCCATCCAATGACTATTTCCTGGATTCTGCTGATATCTGCTTGTCATGCTCAAAGTGCATGACACGTCCGGTCTAGTGCATATCATCGCATACATGATGGATCCTATAGCAGATGCATATGGGATTTCCTTCATCCTTTCTTGCTCATCCTTTGAGCTTGGACATTGAGATGCACTCAATATTGTCCCTCTTTGAATAGGTACCAAACCTTTCTTAGAGTTCTCCATCTTTAAACTTTTCAAGATTTTATCAATGTATGCACTTTGGTTTAAACCTATCAACCGCCTTGATCTATCCCTATAGATCTTTATTCCCAAAATATAGGCGGCTTCACCAAGATCTTTGATGGAAAAACAACTTCCAAGCCAGGTTTTAACACCTTCCATGGTTGGAATGTCATTTCCAAACAGTAATATATCATCAACATACAATACTAAGAATGTGATGATGCTCCCACTAGCTTTCTTATACACACAAGCTTCATCAGCGTTCTTGATGAATCCAAACCTTTTGATCTTCATCAAAAGTTGATTCCAACTTCTTGATGCTTGTTCAATCCATAGATTGATTTCTTTAACTTGCATACTTTATTAGGATATTGTGGATCGACAAAACCTTCGGGCTGAACCATATAGACATTCTCTTCGAGATGTCCATTAAGGAAAGCAGTTTTGACATCCATTTGCCAAATCTCATAGTCATAATATGCAGCTATGGCAAATAATATCCTAATTGACTTTAGCATTGCCACAGCGAGAAGGTTTCATCATAATCAACCCCTTGAGTCTGAGTGAAACCTTTTGCTACAAGTCTTGCTTTATAAGTATCCAAGTTTCCATGCATATCGTTTTCTTCTTGAAAACCCACTTACATCCAACCGGTTTGGAGTTAAGCGGTGGCACAACCAATTCCCACACTTGGTTGTCATACATGGATTGCATCTCTACGTTCATGGCTTCAAGCCACTTGTCACAATCCGAATTGGACATTGCATCATGGTACGTAGTTGGTTCATCCGAGTCAACTACATAGCATCCATTCATGAAAAATCCATATCTTTCGGGTGGATAGCTAGTTCTACCAGATCTGCGAACGTTTTGTGTGTATTGATCAACCACTTGATCATTATCAACAACCTCTTGTTGATTGCTAGTATCAACCAAACGTGTATCGGCTTGTGGTTCTCGATCCTCATCAAGTTCCACTGTTCTATCAGTAGTTTCCTTCCATAAGGAATTTAGTTTCCAAGAACTCAGCCTTTCGAGCAATAAATACCTTTTGCTCTGTTGGATTGTAGAAGTAATATCCCATCGAGTCTTTGGGATATCCTACAAAGATACACTTAGTGGATCGGCTTTCTAACTTGTTTGGGGTGTTTTGCTTAACATAAGCCTCACAACCCCATACCTTAAATATGATAACGATGGAACCCTTCCATGCCATATTTCAAAAGGTGTCTTATCCACTTTCTTGGTTGGGGCCATATTCAGAATACGGGCCGCGGAGAGCAATGAGAACCCCAAAATGACAGAGGTAGTGTGCTTCTAGCCATCATAGATCGAACCATATCCAATAGGGTTCGGTTTCTCCTCTCAGACACACCATTATGCTGTGGTGTTCCTGGTGGAGCAAGCTGTGAGACAATCCCACAACTCCTAAGATGATCTTGAAAGGCATCACTAAGGTATTCACCTCTCTATCCGAAAGAAGAACTTTGATGGTTTTTTGAGTTGATTTTCTACTTCATTCTTGAAGATTTTGAACTTTCAAAAGCTTCATCTTTGTGTCTCAACAAGTAGACATAACCATAACGACTATAATCGTCGATGAAGGTAATGAAGTATCTTTCACCATTCCTTGTCATTGCTTTAAAAGGACCACATACATCCAAATGTATGATTCCTAATAAGTCTTTTGCCCTTTGGTTAGTACCATTAAAGGGTTCCTTGGTCATCTTTCCTTGTAAACAAGATTCATACTTATCAAATGAACCCTCTTCATTTGCTTCCAAAAGACCATTCTTTTGAAGTGTTTGAATACGATTCTTGTTTATGTGACCAAGACGACAATGCCAAAGATATAATTCACTTAAACCCATTTTAAGTTTCTTGGTGCTCGACTGGTATAACGAGTTATTAAAGGATGAGTCATCATGAACCAATTCATAAATACCATTAAAAGGCATAGCCTTAAAATAAAATATATCATCCATAAAAACACAAATACCATCGTTTACAAACTTTAATACATAACCAAATTGTTTTAGAAGGGAAACATAAATTATGTCCTAGTCAAACTAGGAGCATACAAAACATTCTTCAAAATGACTTCCAAACCACTTGGAAGCTTCAAGATATAGTCTCCTTGGGCTTCGACATCACCTTTGCTCTGTTGCCCATATAGAGACTAGTATCCCCCTTCTTAAAATGCTTATTTCTTTTGAACCCTGCAACACATTGCAAATATGAGTTCCACATCCGGTATCTATACCCATGTGTTTGAAGAAATAACATTAAGTTCAATATGGATCATGAAAGTTGTACCTGAGGTCTGCCCAGCATCCCTCTTGTTCTCAACTCCTTGAGATAGATTGGACAATTCCTCTTCCAATGTCCTATCTCACCACACTCAAAGCATGGATCGTTCTCCGTAACCTTGGCTTCTTAAGCCTCGGTTTTGGTGGTCCCGCTTTAGTCTTTCCCTTACCCTTTCCTTTGATGTACCCTTGCCTTTGGTAACATTTGCCTTGGGTTCGGGGTGATGCCTCTTCTTGTTGCCACCCTCATTGATCGTGAGAACTGGTAAAACCCTTTTACCCATCCCTGCCTCAGCTGTTTTGAGCATTGCATGAAGTTCCCCAATGCTCTTGTCCCATCCATTCATGTTATAATTCATGATAAAAGTCTCAAACTTCTTGGTTAGACCATTGAGGATCAAATCCGTGGCCAACTCTTTGAGACAGGACAATTTAGCCTTTCGAGGCAATCAATGTGGCTTTTCATCTTCATCACATAAGATGATACAGATTGGGTTTCTTCCATTCGACATGCATGAAGCGCGCGTTCGAACGCTTTTCGAAGCGCTCTACCCTCGCTTGTTGAAGGAACATTTCCTTCAGCTGGGTAATCATGTCGTATGCCCCGTGATGTTCAAAATCCTTTTGAAGCTCAGGAATCATGGTTCCCAACATGAGGCAAGAAACTTGCACAGAATCCTCAGTGTGCTTACCCCAATCCTTGTAGGCATCAACATCATCAATGTTGGGTTCATCGGGAATAGGATCGTCCAACACATATGATTTCTTTTCTGGCTTGAGAACAATTCTCAAGTTTTGAAACCAATCCATGAAATTATTAGGTTCAGATGATCTTTTCCAGGATAGTTCTCAGTGACAGGTTATGGACTTCGGGGAGGTAGCGTTGTTATTATTAGCGGCCATTACTACAATATAAACAAAGTTCAATTTTAGTATTTATAAAATAACATTTAACTATTAATACCCTTCATGTCTCATAGAAAATTAATAATTAAAATCTAGAATCCAACGTTACATTCAAATAATGGTTAGGTGACCTTTATCCCATTATTTAAATTAACAAGGTAGTCAACTTTTGACAATTGCAACCCTTTGCAACTTCTAGTTTATGGGATCGGTTAAAACATTTATGTTTAGTCGGCATGTTTAATCCCATCAACACCATTGTACGCCATGCTTCGGTGACCCTATTCACATGGTTTCCAATTCAAGTCGTCCTACTTACACACACGTGTGAGTTTACACATACAGGTGGTTAGGTGACCTTTATCCACAAATATGTTAAACCCACCTCAAACACACAAGTTCCCTAAATGTGGTTAGGTGACCTTTATCCCACAAATAGTTCCCAAGTGATTTGAGTGTGTTAAAAGGATGGTGTTAAACTTGTTTAAAAGGGATTTTGTTTCCATTAATTCTAGTTATGAAAACATTTTGTACCTTACATTTGCATGCATTCAAATGCGTGGTACACGAGTGAAACCAATTTCAAGGTTCTTTTAATAAAACCCAATTTTATTGCGAAAACATTAACCTTTAATAAAAATATTTTATTACCCATGTTAATGTCTCCAAAGAACCGTTTGCAGCTTGTTTTTATTTGAAATTATTTAATAGTGCATATCCAAATATCACATGAATAATAAATTAAATCAACCATACAAGCAACACATACAACAATAAGTTCATAACCATAACCAACTAATTTAACATCACTTGTTGACGAAACAAGTGAGTTATTAGGTCCTTCCTAAGGGTAACACTTGTGTTGTGAACTCCCACTTGATCCCGCATCCAATGCTTCAAGTGTCCACTTTGTGTTGTGATTCTCCCATTCATTTGAGCTTCCAAATGGACTAAAATTCTGCACCAAACCCCTTTGGGCCTTCAAAATATGTTTTTGGTTATTGGGCTTAAATCCCATTAAGAGCTATGAATCCCTTTGGGCACAAAATTGACCAAACCAAAAAACATTCTTGTTGCATCTTCTTTTACAAAATTATTATCCTATATACATTTTCTAGTAAAAGTGAAATGCAACTAATCTATTTTTTTACATACCAAATAAAATAGATAAATTACAAAGCCAAAGGAAGAACAAATACATTTAATTATTACAACCCTTTGAATAATCAAATACAAATCACAACACAACAAACACAAGGTCTCGGCTAGGTTATGAACATCAAGATACATATCCAAATATGTAAGCAAAAACCCGAGAGATTCCCCTTGAATCATAGATTTCGGTTAATGTATAAACAAACTGAATATCATGATTCTTGTCCAAACAACTTAAATCATCCAAATGATTAAATTTTTCAAGATTACAATATGCATGTAAAGTAGAATCTTGAAAAATAGGAGAAACAAAGACCTGATTTTCGATCTGTTGGTGAATAACAACAAGAAACCGAGAATTCAGTCCAAATGAAGCATGTATCCATATAACTGGCTCTGATACCACTGGTTGTTTTCATAAGTTTATCAGAGTCATTTTATCCTTATAAAATGAAAATGCAGTGGAATGCGAATGAAAAACTTGTTTACAATTGATATATAAACCAATTTATAAATGTTAAAAGAAAACCCGTAATGGATCGTTATATGAAAAACATGCTTACAAACAACCATAGGGTGTTTAGAAATCTACCTCTCGAATGGGACAGAGGAAGAAGATCTTTGATTGGCAGCTTCCAAAGCAGAAAACCTCAATCTTGTCTATCCCAAGCCTCCAACAATACACCAGGTTGCTAGTATTTTCTGCACTTGAATCGGGTTCTGTTCTTGGTTTTCCTTGACCGATCGAGAGAAAAGCTACAGGAACACCAATTTGCACCTTTGTGCGTGTTGTAAGTTATCAGAGAGAGTGGTTGAATGCAATCATATATTGCACGTCCTATGAAACTGAATTTCAGAGTGAGAGAAAGTGGGCGGGACCCATCCTTTAACCCATCCACATTTCTCTAATATTCATTCGCATTAGTAAATGCGGATGAACAAACTCTAACCACATTTGTAAATGCGGAAGAAGGAACTTCATCCGCATTTCCCAATGTACATCCGTATTTATAAATGCGGATAAGTAACTCTAGCATTTCCTAAATGCTCATCCGCATTTGTAAATGCAGATGATCATTCTCATCAGCATTTCCTTAAATGCTTATCCGCATTAGTAAATGCGGATGAAATAATCCTTCAGCATTTCTCCAAATGCATATCCGCATTAGTAAATGCGGATGAGGAACATTCATCCGCATTTCCTTAGTAACACATCCGTATTAGAAAATGCGGATGAACAAAAGAAATGCGGACAAAACACTTGTATTGTTTGTTCAACCATTTGAATAACAATACAAAGTACTCTCTCTTTAGAATAAATTATCCATATAATTTATTCATAACATTAGTGCAAATATTTAGAAACCCAATTTCTAAATACTTCAAGTGTCAATATTTATTTACATGATCATATCATAAAATAAATATTGTAGATGTTTGTCTAGCTTGTTATTGGGTATGACCCGACTTGGATCATAACGACTAGCTACATCAATTCAATATATGTCTTGGGTAGACCGTTCCCAACATATTCTCTTACGATTTATATCAACCCATAACCCCACATCCACTTCCAACATACCATCAATTCCACCCACATAATTACCCCATGAATACTAACGTAATTCAAATTCGTACACCTCATGCATTACCAAACGATATTCATCATACACACAGCGCACACATACACAATTCGCTGCAACACACACAACCAACATGCATCATCCATGTAAACACACACACCTGAAGCACCATCCAGAAAAACACACACATAGATCACACACACGGCTACGCATACATACATACAATGTATACATTAATACACCGCACCACAACAACATACGTACGGCCACGTACAAGATTAAACACACCACAATAAAACTAAATATAAAATCACACCTACTTCTAAATTTGAACACATACATATAAGCATATACGAAAGCACGCAAAGCAACTTGCACCCATACAAGCAAAACCTTCAGCCAAACCAACACCAAACGCAACTAGGATGAAACCACAAACCCCAAAATGAGTATCTAACAGAAAAACATACGTACCGGTCTACAACGATCTCACTTGCGGTCGTCGGGGATGTGTCAGTCGTCCAAGGCTACGCTTCAGGTCGGAAAAGTTGCTCTAGATGGAATGTCGCGAATTGGGAGTTGCGAGGAGGAGGAAGGCTGCTTGACAGTCGGGGAGGAGGCTACTAGTTTGGAGGCTGTCGAGGAACAGAGTAGGAGGAATGGGGCTGTCGAGAGGGGGTGCAGATTAGGGTTGTGAAGGAGTTACGGATGGGGGGTCGGTTATGGAGGGTAGGGTGTTTAAAAGAAATTAAGTTTTGCAAGATTGTTCCTTTAATCCCTCCAATTAACTATTTTGCATATTTCATTAATTAAGTTTAGTTATTTAGTTTAGAGTTAATTATTAATAATTATAATAATCATTTCATTTGATAATTATAAACTTGATCAATTTTAAAATATCGGAGAGAGGTTGGATAACGGTAATGATGTTAACCTGAAAAACACGGGGTGTCCAAATCATCCCCTTGTTGAAAGAATTTTCATCCCAAAAATTAGGACATCAGGTTTATGAAGAACACCTGATTTAATGACCTGCAAACACAAAGAATAGGGTTTTCTGAGACTTCAGAATAAACTCAAAAAAAGGATTTTGGAAATTCTCGGCTGTGATCATCCCCTTGTTGAAGGGAATTTCATCTTGAAATTTAATGAAAAGATATCTTAAGAATGGATACCCTAAGAAGTGGATGCCTGATCTTTGAACAATTGTGGGTATTTCTTTTTCATCTGATCCTCATGTTCCCAAGTAAACTCTGGTCCATGCTTTGAATTCCATCTAACGTGCACAATAGGAATCTTGCTACGTTTTAAGTTCTTGACTTCTCGATCCATAATCTCGACTGGTTCCTTAATGATGTGATGCTGTTCATCAATCTCCAGTTCCTCCAATGGAATGACAAGTGATTCACCGGCTAGACACTTCTTCAGGTTTGAAACATGGAACACGTTATGAACACCATCGAGTTCCTCTGGTAAGTCTAGCTGATAAGCTACTGGACCGATCCTTTTGGCAATTTCAAATGGTCCAACGTATCTATGGTTTAGCTTTCCAAAGCGTATCACACCCTTCCAAGGTGAAACTTTCAATAACACCTTGTCATCGACTTGTAATTCCAAAGGCTTTTTCCTTTGACCTGCATAGCTTTTCTGGCAATCTCGGTTGTAGCCATACGGTTATGAATCTGAACAATCTTCTCTGTAGTTTCATGAACAAGCTCAGGACCAGTTAACTGACTATCACCAACTTCTGTCCAATAGAGAGGTGATCTAGACTTTCTACCATAAAGTGCCTCAAATGGTGCAGCCTTAATGCTCCTGTGATAGCTGTTATTGTAGGAAAATTCAACCAAAGGCAGTTGAGTTTCCCAACTATACCCAAATTCTATAACACATGCCCTAAGCATGTCTTCTAGGGTTGAATCATGCATTCAGTCTGACCATTTGTTTATGGATGATAGGTCGTCCTCATATCCAAACGAGTACCTAGTGACTTCTGTAGTGACTGCTAGAAGTGCGAAGAGAATCGCATGTCACGATCAGAGATGATCGAGAGTGGCACTCCATGTCATGACACAATTTCCTTCAAGTAAATCTATGCCAGTTTATCCATCTTGTAGTTCTCACGAATGGCTAGAAAATGTGCTGATTTCATCAAACGATCCACTATCACCCAGATAATATCATTTCCAGCTTGTGAACGAGTTAGCTTAGTGACAAAATCCATAGATATTTTCTCCTACTTCCATATTGGGATCTCCGGTTGTTGAAGTAAACCCGATGGTTTCTGATATTCCACCTTGACTTTAGAATAGGTCAAACACTTTGACACGTAGGTGACAATTTCAGCTTTCATGTTAGGCCACCGGTGAATGACCTTCAGATCTTGATACATCTTGTCAGATCTAGGATGCACCAAATGACAGGACTTGTGAGCTTCATCCATTACTAATTCCCTGATATTCCCAAACAATGGAATCCATACCCCATCCTCATAGTAGCGAAGCGCATCTGATTTCTCCTAAAACAATTTCTCAGCTCCTTTGAGAGATTCTGACTTGATGTTCTGCTCTTGTAATGCCTCGACCTAGGCTTTCTTAATTTGTAATGGTAGGTCTGAATGAATGGTTAATTGTAACGCATGGACACGATAAGGTCTTAGAGTTTTCTTTCGACTAAGGGCATCAGCTACCACATTAGCCTTTCCCTGATCGTACTTGATGGCACAATCGTAATCATTTAAGAGTTCTAACCATCGTCGCTGTCTCATGTTCAACTCCTTTTGTTCATAAATGTGCTGAAGACTCTTGTGATCAGTAAAGATTGTGCACTTGGTTCAAGATAATGCCTCCAGATCTTAAGTGCAAACACTACAGCTCCCAACTCCAAATCATGATTTGTATAATTCTTCTCATGCACCTTAAGCTGTCTTGATGCATAAGCTATCACTTTCTCGCGGTGCATCAACATGCAACCCAAACCTTGGATTGACGCGTCACAATACACCACGAAGTCATCTATTCCCTTTGGCAATGCCAAGATCGGTTCATTACATAACTTGTCTTTAAGTGCTTGAAAAGCGGCTTCTTCATTGCTACCCCATTTGTAAACAATTCCTTTGTGAGTTAAGGCAGTTAGACGCTGTGCAAGTTTCGAGAATCCTTCTATGAAACGTCGGTAATAACCCGCTAATCCAAGAAATTGGTGTACCTCCATTCTTGATTGCCTCAATATTAGATGGGTCAACATGAATACCATTCTCATTAACTGCATGCCCTAAGAATTGTACTTCTCTCATCCTTAAGTCACGTTAAGAAAACTTGGCATATAGTTGTTCTGTCTTCAGAAGCTCTAAAATAAGTCTTAGATGTTCCTCATGTTCTTCCCTATTCTTGGAATAAATTAGTATGTCATCAATGAAAACGATGACCAACTTGTCTAAATAGGGTTTACAAACACGGTTTCATGAGATCCATAAAGACTGCAGGCGCATTTGTCAATATCTAGTTCTGAAACCGGTCCTGGATATGTCTTATTCTCGAACCCTGAGCTGATGATATCAACATCTCAAATCGATCTTTGAATAGTAACTCGATCCCTGAAGTTGATTAAATAGGTTGTCCATACGCGAAAGACGGTAACGATTCTTTATGGTTACCTTGTTCATTTCTCGATAGTCAATCCACATACGGAAGGTTCCGTCTTTCTTCTTCATGAATAACACAGGCGGTCCCCAAGGTGAAGAACTGGGGCGTATGAATCCTTTGTCTAGCAGTTCCTGCAACTTCTTTGGAAATTCTTGTAATTAGTTGGTCCCAAGCGATACGGCACCCGAGCGATAGGGACAGCTTCTGGTGTCAGCTCAATTTGGAACTCTACCTGCCTGTGTGGAGGAAGACCTGGCAATTCCTCTGGAAACACTTCAGGAAAGTCCTTCACGACAGGAATGTCATTAATTCATTTCTCCTCCATGGTCTTTTTAGTAAATAAAGCCAAACTATTGAATGTCCCTTCCGCAGACATTTCTGAGCCTTCATGTAGGAAATAATACCAACAACGGCACTACACTTATCACTTTCCACTATGAGTATCTCTCTGCTAGGAAGAGGAAGTCTGATGAGTTTCTCTCGACAGATGATTTTGGCTTGGTTCCTAGACAACCAATCCATACCAAAAACGACATCAAATCTACCAAATGTGATAGATAGAAGATAAATATCAAATCATACCCAGACAGACCTATCTTACAACCGCGGTATATATGAGAAGCTTCTATAATTTTACCGTCGGTTATTTCTACAGTATAGTTCGAGTCTAAAGTCGTAGATGTAACATCTAATAACTTACTGAACTTATGAAATAAAACTTCTATCGAGAGGGGTGCAGATTAGGGTTGTAAAGAAGTTATGGATGGGGGTCGGTTATAGGAGGTAGGGTGTTTAAAATAAGTCAAGTTTTGCAAGATTCCACCTTTAATCCCTCCAATTTATTGTAAATTTGGTTTGGAGTAAGAATTAGATTTAAATTTTAAATGACAAAAAATAGATAATGTGTTACTCAAGATATAAAAATCACCGCTTGAGCAACTCGTTAGACAATTTTAGAATCAAATCAAGATATAGAAGATGCTACTTGATCATACCTTAGACTCTAAAGAACACCATCTAAGGATGCCAAACTTGGACTAATAATGGAATTAACTCTCAATCCCATAAGATCAATCAACATTATAGAATTTCGACATCCCGTCCTATTTTTTCGCGAAACGTCAATATGTAAAAAGAAAGATAAAAAAAGTTACCACTACATTACATCCTACATTCTAGAAATTTAAAAGCTAAGTACTCCCTAAGAAGCTAAAATTACAACTAGAGAAAAGCACATAATTGAAGTACATCAAAAGACATAAGACTAAGAATATAAACAACAACATTGAGGAGAACGTGGCCTTGTAAGTTGAAATCAAATGGGACAGGTTGGCATGTAGGGTTCGGATCTCTAAAGGGTATTTTCCTAGGATCAATTTGACTAATAATTGCATTGACTCAACCCTTTTTGATGTGTCAAAGTCTTCGATGACCACTAAATTTAAATAAAATCACTTAGAGGCTGATGCAACCAAAGAGCTCTCAGCATGCACATGTGAAGTACAAGAAACTTATTTCAAAAGATTTGATATAACTCAATGAAATACACTAAGTATCAAATCTTCCAAAACCAAATGATCATTTCTTCCGAAGCCAAAGATGAACTCTTCCGAAGCTTCAAGACAAAGTCTTTCGAAGCCAAGAGACTGATTTCTTCCGAAGACGGAGAAGACATGCTTTCTCTAACTTACTTTTGACAAAAGCTGAACCATTTTTACTACCATCTAAAGACTCACCAATTTATATGAGTTGGTGAAAAGTCCATACTTTTGTTAACTATAGATTATGGTCATAGTGTCTGTAACTCTCTACTTATGTACTTTTATCCTTTTTGTATTAGATAAGGATGTGAGCTATGGCATGTCCTAGTCACTAGTGAAAAGACAATCTACCTTTTGAGTTTACATTGATCTTGTTGTCTAGATTAGTGTTTCCAGCTGGTCTTCAAAGTATGGCCGGCTGTAGGATGTAGTATAAAGTATCTCAAGTACCAGTCCATAGGACTAAGCTTCGTAACACTTTATAAAAGGGACTTGAGAGCAATATACATCATTCATGAAAACCATCTTATTGTGTTCTTGTTCTGTTCTTTACTTGTGTTCTTTCTTTCACTTTGAGTCGGTTCCTATTTGATATGTTAAGTGTTCTAAGTCTCTCCAAACTATTGCATTGACCCCTTTCACTAGTTCTGCAATTAGTATCAGAGCAATTTAGGCTCTTGATTGTAAGATCTCACCATCTTTAATCCCTTAGTTTCACAAAACACTTACCAGCTCAAATGGCAGCTATCACTAAAGCTGATATGGAAACTGGTACCTTGACAAAGTCTCCACTGATCCCTTCTGATGACTTTGATACTTATGCCAACATATGGAAGGGTTCATCAAGTCTCAAGATAGTAGGATGTGGAGATCTGTTGTCGAAGGACCTCACATCCCAAGTACCTCTTCAGCCACTACTGGAGGTGGGATGATACCAAAGGAAATGACTGACTATTCTATGGAAGATTGGAGGAAGATTGACATAGATTAAAAGGCCATGATCGCTCTCCAAACTGCTCTTTCCAACTCTATATATAAAGGCTTCAAAAAAGGCAAGACTGCTAAGCAGCTCTGGGATGCACTAAAGCTTATGTATGAGGGGTCTGTTGAGGCTAAAGAAAACAAGAAGGACCTCATGAAGAAGCAGTTTGAGAACTTCACCTACAAATCAGATGAAAATATGACTTGATAATACTTTAGGTATGTTAAGATTGTAGATACTCTCATGGATGTTGGAGTCAAGCTTGAGAATAGGGACATTTTGAGGAAGTTCATGTTCTCTCTTCCCAGACAATGGACTCACTACTGTATGGCCATTAAGAGAATTAAAACCTTTCAACCCTCGCTCTCACAAAGCTATATGGTATCCTTAATGGCTAACAGATGGAGATGAACATGCAGAATCCATCCAGCAGCTCTTCCAGCAATCAACAAAGTTCAGCCCTCCATGTGGTTGAAAGGGATAGTAGAGAACCACAGTACTATTTTATCTGCTACCCTGACAATTTACAAAAGGGCCCTTTCATCACCTTTCCTGAACACCAAGGGAGAGCTACAACCAAGGAAGCCCATTCAAAGAGAGAAGCACATCTTAAGCCTTTGTGTCTGCTAATAAAAGTTATGGCAGCTTTCTCTTCACTCTTGAAGACTTGTATTGTATCCATCCAGATGACCTGGAGTATATGGAGATAGTCCAGCAGATGGCTCTTCTCACTCATAACGCAAAGAAATTCTACAAGAGAACAAGTGAAACCATGACTTAACAATACTTCAGGTATGTTGAGATTGTGGATACTCTAATTGATATTGGAGTAATACTTGAGAATAGGGACATAGTGAGGAAGTTCATGTTCTCTCTTCCCAGATAATGGACTCACTATTGTGTGGCCATCAAGAGAACTGAGAACCTCTCTACCCTTACTCTTACAGAGCTGTATGGTATCCTTAGTGGCTACCAAATGGAGATAAACATGCAAAATCCATCAAGCAGCTCTTCCAACAATCAGCTGAGTTCTACCCTTCATGTGGTTGAAAGGGATAACAGAAAACCATAACATCATCTCATCTGCTACCTTGAAACCTCACAAAAGGGCCCTTTTATCACCTTCCCTGAGACACCAAGGGAGAGCTACATCTAAGGAGGCCCATTCCAAGAGATAAGCTCTACACAAGCCTTTATGTCTACTGATGAGAGTTCTAGCGCAGATGGCTCTTCTCACTCATAGAGCCAAGAAGTTCTACAAAAGCATAGGTATAAAGTTTCCCAGCAATGTGGCCAGTGGAAAGTTTGGACTGGACAAAAGCAAAGTGAAATGTTACAACTATAACTAGATGGGCCACTTTGCTAGAGAGTGCAAGGCACCAAGGACTAATGGTGGCCAAAACAACACTAATGTAGCTCCCAGATCTGAGAAGCCAAGTCAACCAAAACCATAAGTTATTATTGCTGTTGAAGAAGGAGGCTTTGACTGGAGCTTTCAGGTTGAAGATGTTTCTCCCAACCAAGCATTGATAGCTGATCATGAAGAAGTCAAGGTATTAGAACATCTCTATACACCTGAATGCATTGCTAAAGTAAATATGTATAGGTCCTATAACCTGGAAGTGGGATCTGACCTTGAGTCTTTGAATATTTTAAAAGCTAATTTTAAAAGAGCTGAAAATGATTATAAGCTTAAAATAGAAGATTTAGAGAAAACAATTTCAACTCTTAAGCATGAGAAAACAAATTACAAAACTCAAATCAAAGATCTCATAACCAAGGTAACTGAATGCCAGTCTGAGCTTGTGATCAGCAAAGCCAGGGCAAAAAAATATGTCTTGAAGAAGAAACCTTCAAGAACATCATATCTTTATCCTTGCATGCAAAGGTTTTTATCAGAATAGGCAAGGTTTGGGTTCAATGAGATAGCTCCTCCATACACTCTACTATCCATAAGAACTCCAAGGTATGGAACTAGTCAAGATGAGCTGCCCCTCATAGACCCTATCCAAGAAGAGGGTGAGATGAAGAGGAGATAGTGAAGGATGAATCTGTTGTGAGTGAGGAGGATCACCCTAAGAAGGGTCACTATGCTCTTGGAGAGAAGAAAGAACCAAGGATGACCAAGTCAACTAGGAAGAACTTGATCAAGGCAGCTAAAAGAAAATCAAAGAAAGCCCACGAAATCAAGGCCACTTTCAACTCCAAGCAAAAAAAAGTCTTTATCTTTGCTGGGTTTGAAGTGGTGAAGACTGAAGACTTAACTATGGACTCTAGTACCAAGGGTCCTGATTCATGTTTAAATCATCCTGATCAAGAGAACAAGGTTGATCAAATGTGCACCACTATTGCACAGCCTGAACCATCTAGTTCCAAGAGCAAGTATCACCCTAAGAAGCCAGCTACATCATCTATAAAGGTGAAGAAGGAAGTGAAAAGAGATCTAGCTAAGGATTGCTAAGGATGTATGTACAATCCCAAAAGTACCATCCATATGATCAAGAAGAAAACTTCCAAGAAGAAGAAGAAGAAGATAGCTTTGGAAGGAAAAACTTTTCTTTTTAGAAGCTCCAAAGTGAAGAAGAAGATAGGTGGAAAATTACCTTAGGAAGAAATTTTGGTCTCGGAAGAAGGAATGCTTCCGAAGTACTGAAGTTTGCTGCAGTGGATACAAAAGCTTCTAAAGGTCCAGTCTCCAAAACTTCCAAAGTCATAAAAACTTCTAACGCTTAAAGTCCAAGTCTACTCTTCCAAAGATGGTATGGAAGATGAAGGACGGCCATGTGACTAAAATTCTTCATCTACAATAGCAAAAGATCCTTGAGCTTGCATATAGGATCAATAACTATTGAACTATCTTAAATTCACTTTGATAAGCCCAAGACCAATAAGGCTTGGGTTTCCAAATGTAACTAACCATCTCTTTCTAGAAAATTTGAAGACCAAAGGAAATGTATGGATCATTGACAATGGTTGTTCCAGGCACATGACAAGCAATGGCTCTTTGCATCAAAACTTTAAGAAAATTGATGGAGGGCCAGTTGCTTTTAGATGAGAATTAGGTGGTTACATTACTGGAAGGGGCAGGGACATAAATGGTAAGCTTAGCATTGAGAAGGTAAACTATGTCAAAGAGCTTGGATACAATCTCTTGAGTGTATCCTAATTTTATGATCAGAGACATAATATGCTCTTCACTGAGCATGAGTGCATGGTTCTTAAGCCCGGGGTGGTCATTCCTCTAAAGCACATCCTGCTCAGAGCCCCGAAGAAAGGGAACATGTATAAGATGGATTTGTAGAAAACCTCCCCATCTGGAGAAGTTTCTTGCTTTCTGTCAAATGCCAATAGTGATGAGTCTTTTTTTTGGCATAAAAGAATATGCCATGTAAACTTTAAGAACATGAATAAACTAATTAAGAATGATTTGGTAACTCGAATACCAAAGAAAGAGTTTACAAGCGATAACCCTTGTGGTGCAGGTCTTAAAGGAAAGCAACACAAAGTGTCTCACAAGCCAAAGGACATAAACTCCATCACTACTCCCCTACACTTATTACATATGGATCTCTTTCGCCCCACCAGTGTAATGAGTTTAGGAAGAACTTCATACTGCTTAGTGATCACAGATGATTTTATAAGATACACTTGGGTCTTCTTTCTTAAAACTAAGTATGAGACCCCTGAGATCTTGAAGAATTTCATTCTAAAAATTAAGAATCAATGTGATCACAAGGTCAAATTCATAAGATGTGATCAAGGAACAGAATTTAAGAACCAAATCCTTGATACATTTTGTGATGAAAAGGGTATTACAAGACAATATAGTGCTCCCAGGACTCCTCAGCAAAATGGTGTTGCTGAGAAGAGAAACAGGACACTTATTGAGGCTGCAAGGACCATGCTCTCTAACTCTAAACTGCCCATCACCTTCTGGGCAGAGGCAGTTAACATTACCTGCTATGTGCAGAATAGAATTTTAGTAGTCAAGACTCATGGTAAGACTCCTTATGAGTTATGGCATAAAAGGAGACCTTTTATTAGTTTCCTCAGATCATTTGGATGTCCATGCACCATCTTGAATACCAAGTATCAAATAGCCAAATTTGCTAAGAAATTCGATGATGGACACTTTATTAGATACTCTTCCCAAGCTAAGGCTTATAGAGTATACAATCATAGAACTAGAGTAGTTGAAGAGTCAGCCAATATGACCGTCAGTGAGCACATACCTAGTACGAAAGGTTCTGGTCCTGATTGGCTATTGATCTTAATTTAGTTACCAACTATTTTAACAAATTTTGTGAAGATGTTTCAGGATCTACAAGTAGTTTATCAATAGGATATCCTGACCCAAGATTTGAGCTGAGAAGACCGAGTCAGAAAACTACTTTAGCTCCAGTGGTAATAAACCCTACATTTGGAAATCCTGTCAGCACAACCATGACAAATTCTTCAGCTGATACATCTAAGGTGCCTACAAATCCCAGCACCGAGGCACAAAACTCAAATAATGGGGTTTCCAATATAGGAGAAGATGGAGGTGGTGGTAGTGATTAAGAATTTCTTGATGCTGATAACCACTCCGTAGAAGACAACATCAATGATGTCACACACTCATTGGATCAAGCTTTTCTTTATAAGTGTGTTAATGTGGTGGGTAATTCTCAATCACCAGATCTGAATTTCACTAATTTAGATCTCTCCAACTAACTTGTGTGATTCCTCAATAGAGAATCCACAAGTCATATACCACCACAAACATCATTGGGGATGTTGAGATAGGGGTGAGAACAAGGGGACAAACCAATGACAAAAATGTTTGTTTATACTTTTGTTTCTTGTCCTTGATTGAGAGAAAGAAGGTTGATGAGGCTCTTAAGGATGGAAGTTGGGTTGATGTAATGCATGAGGAGCTAGTTCAATTCTAAAGGCAAAAGGTTTGAAACCTATGCCCTTTTCCATAAAGGAAGACCCAATAGGTACCAAGTGGGTTTTCAGGAATAAGAAAGATGAAAGATGACTTATTATCATGAACAAGGCAAGACTAGGTGTTCAAGGGTACTCATAAGAAAAAGGGATTGACTACATAGATGTTTTTTCTCCTGTAGCAAGATTTGAAGTTGTTAGGATATTCCTTGCTTTTACTGCATCCAAGGATTTCAAGGTCTACCAATTTGATGTCAAGTGTGCCTTTTTATATTATGTGATAGAAGAGGAGGTGTATGTTAAACAACCATCTGACTTTGGAGACCCGATCATCCTGATTATGTCTGCAAGATTGACAAAGCTCTCTATGGGGTGCATCAAGATCCAAGGAAGTGATATGAGATTCTGTCACAATACCTTGTTCAGCATGGCTATAAGAGGGGTAATATTGATAGCACACTCTTCATTAAAGGAGTAGGGAATAGCTTGATGCTGGTTTAAGTTTATTTAGATGACATCATCTTTGGGTCACCTAATCCGAAGCTCTACAAAGACTTTGAAAAGCTGATGAAGATAGATTTAAAATGAGTGCCATGGGGAAACTCAATTTCTTTCTAAGAATTCAAGTGAAGCAGGTTGACAATGGCATCTTCATAAACCAATCAAAGTATGTGCAAGACATACTTACCAGATTTCATCTGACTGAGTGTAAGGTTGCTAAGACACCCATAGCCAGAAACCACTCTCTAGGACTTGATCTTGAGGGGGAGTGTGTTGATGAACATCTCTACAGGGCTATGATTGGGCCTCTTATGTACCTTAAAGCCAACAGACCTGATATCATGTTTTCCACATGTATTTATGCAAGATATCAAGCCAACCCTAAGATGTCACACCTGGTTGCTATCAAAAGGATTCTCAGATATGTCAAAGGTGCTCCTAAACTGGGCCTTTGTTATCCAAAGAATTTTGACTTCAATCTGTATGCTTATACAGATAGTGACTATGGTGGCTGCAACATGACTGCTAAGTCTATATCTAGGGGATGTCAATTCCTTGGTAGAAGGATAGTCTTATGGCAATGTAAGAAACGATCATGTGTGTCTGCATCAACTGCTGAAGCTGAATATATTGCTGCTGCAAGCTGCTATGCTCAAGTGCTTTGGATTTAGAATCAGATGCTGGACTATGGATTCAACTTCAAAAGACTTCTATCCACATAGACAACAGCAGTGCTATCTCCATCACAGAGAATCCTGTGCAGCACTCAAAGACAAAGCACATCAAAATCAGGTATCATTTGATAAAAGATAATTTTGAAAAGGTATTGATAAAACTAGTCAAAGTTAACACAAATGAACAATATGCTAATCTGTTCACAAAAACGTTTGATGAATAGAGATTTAACTATCTAGTATCAGTTATTGGGATGATTAACTTTGAGTAGATTTTCTTAAATTAATTTCAATATTAAATTTCAAACATGCGTGTCTTAAGTTGTCTATATTATCACCTATATAAGCCCAGTTTACTTTGGAAATAAAATGATATTCCTTAGAATTTTGAGTATTTAAGATATGTTTTCTTTCAGAAGACATTAAGTTGACTTCGGAAGAAAATTATGTCTTCAAAACTAACAACTACTTCTAAGAAATTTACCTTCAGAATAAATTCTGATATATCTTCTGAAGCTTAAATATGCTTCTAAGTACTTATATGTCTTGAAGGACAATTGTCTTTCGAAAGTAATTAAGTCTCAGAAGCTTTATTCATCCTTTGAATAAAACTTTTGAAATTTAATATCTTCCAAACCAAATATATCTTGGAAGCAAAATACTCTAAGTATCTTTCTTCTAAAGCAAATTCTCGTAAAGCTAAGGAATATCTTATGAAGCCAAATTGGCTTTGGAAGTTTTCTCAAAACTTAGGAACATAAATTACCTTCAGAAGATTTTAGACTTCTAAGAAAACTATCTTTTTGGACACTTTTTCAAAGGTGGGACTGACATTCAGATTTCAAAGTTTATCCTTTTGCATTAACTTTGTCTCAAATTCAACCATATAAATATTCGTATAACGGTTCCCCCTCTTTCACCTTCCCCTTCATCTACAAAAGTTCTAACCCTAAAGTCACCCATAAACCACCTTTGTTCTTAGCTTTCTTCACTTCAAAGCTTTCTAAAATGGACAACCCTGAACCCCGAAACCAACAGATTTTCCATGCACTTACACATGCAACATAATCACGTTGCTCTTTTGTCATCTGAGAAAGATCCAGGTTTCTCAGATGTTTGCCGCTTTCTTTCTCAATCAAACTACCTCACCTCACTCACAATAGACCCTCCACTGTATGAAGAACAATTCTTTGAGTTCTGGAAGACCTGCCAAGAGGTGATCTTGGATGGTAAGAAGGCACTGTCTGTCATAATGCAGGGGAGGATAGTTTTCATCACCCCAGCCACAATCAACTCTTATCTAAGGCTGGATGATGAAGAAGGTGAGATGTCCTTCCCTAAATCTATTGTTAATGAGTCGTCTGGCAGATGAGCTATGAATGGGACTTCACAATTAGAACCTTCAAAAAGGGTAAGGTCTCCTACCAATGGAAGTACATCCTCCATATTGTCATCCACTCTTTACCTAACAAACATGAAGGATGGGACCAGATTCTTTAGGACTTATCTTATATAGTCCATGGAATAGTTCAATGGGTCAAGATCAAGTACTCACAATTTTTCCATACAAACTTGCTTGCAAACTTGGACTCCTTAGAGTACTATATGTTCCCTAGATATGTTCAACACATTCTTAACTATGAACTGGGCACACAGTTAAAGGAACATGTAATACTCTTAAATTAGGAAAACTAAAGCCTGTGATCTTTAAAATCATAAGAAAGATCATTGTTGTCTTCTTAGGGGCAGAAACAGCCTTGGTCCCAAAAATGTTAGAGCTCATTACTTAAGGTGACAACTTGGTAGCCCCAGCCAATGTTGAACCCACACCTTCTACATCTGCACACCTACACAGCCACAAATAACCATCACCTACAACATAAAATCCAAACAAACCTCTGCTTAGTCTACTCAGATTGAGCAGGTCCCCATACAATCACCCATGCAGGAGGAAGTGGAACCAAGAGCTCCCACTTCCCCTAAGGAGAAAACCACTCCCTTTACTTCTTTGGACAATGCTAAGGTTCCTCATGCTTAGCCTGATGAGCTTATTGCCCAGACCTTAAGCCATCACTCTGAGTCTTAAAACTCAAGTGATCAGCCTTAAGGGGACAGCTACCATCACTAGCCATTAGATTTAAACCAACCCATCCCCGACCTCCAATTCTATAATGATAAGGATATGGGCTTTAGTGAGTACCATGAATCTCTCTTCTCCTCCCCTGCTCAAAAAGAGATGAGTGCTCCTGAATCACCCATGTCTAGCCCATATCATCCACCCCAAACTTAGGTGGACTTCCCTGAACATGTTCAGGAAGTCCATATGGAAGAGGCTCTTACTTTTGCAAGTGATTACATCATTAAGACCTCAACCATGACAACCCATCCTATTGACACTTCTCTTGAAACTGTCATGGTGCAGGGGAAATCCAGCAGCCAAGAACTCCAAGCTGGTGGTGAGGAAGAAGACTTTGGTCCTATTCTCTCATCCCCCATGATTCTTTTGATGAAGATGAGGGGAGTCTGCAACTAAAGGTGCAAAAACTATCTGAAATTCGCACCTATTTAGTTTCAAAGGTAAGTCACCTAGAATCTCCAAGGTTACCTTACAAATGCAGGTCAGTGAAAAGCAACTTGAGATCACTAATCTTAAGGGCAAGTTAGCTGAGAGACCAGGCAGGAAAACTCAACCAGGTCCACAAGAACCTGTGGATGTGGTGGACCTGACCCTTAGCTCCCCTATGCAAGAGGGTGATGCTACCAAAAAGGGGGAGAAAGTCTTACCTACAATTACAGAACCTGGGAGTTCTTCCTAGAGTTGGACATAAAAGACTCACCACCCTCACTTGTAGTTGTCCATACTCAACAACCTTCTCAGGCCCATATTGATATGGAAGACCTGATTCAAAGCCTATTTGAGGAGGGCTATGTCTACCCCATCCTACCCTGTTGAAAATCCAATAGTAGGATAGAGGTATGATGCTGACAGAAGAGCCCTGGTACTCTCTAGATCTCAACCCAAGTCAAAACAGGCAAGCTGACAAGTTAGCTGATAGGATTCAGTGAAGGGTGCTTGAACCTTGAGGCAGGAACTGCTTCAAAGGGGAAACCTTGGTTGAAGGCCCAGTAGTTGAGCCTGTGAACCTTGAGATAGGACCTGCTTTAGCACCCAGTACCCTTAGTGAGGCACCAGCTGGTGAAGGTGTCTCACAACCTCTCCCTGGCCAGAGCTCAAGTTCTACACCAAGTGATGAAGGCCAAAGCTCTCTCCACCCTAAGTCATACAGGCCAATGACTGACAAAGGGAAGAGGAACATGACCTCTGAGGAGATTAAGGAGGAGAAAAGCGAGAGGAAGAGGAAGGCAAGGGGAGAGAGTTCAAGTGAGACCCCTGGCTTTATGCAAGCTACAATTAGGGCTGCCCCTAGGCTAAACACTCAAGAGGATGAGTTAAGAGCAGCCAGATTGAACTATCTGGGGTCTAGGAACTACAATATAGATAAAATCATCTTTTTTCCCTTGTAGGAACTCAATGAACTGGCTGACACTAAAGTGTCAAAAAAGAGGAAGAAAGCTGAGGCTGTAGAATTACTCCTAAAATCAAAGGAGAAAGAAGAAGAAAAGACTATACAAAGCTCCTACCCTTTCTCCAGTTCAAAAAAGCCATAAGGTAGAGGCTGTGGTAACTGAACAAGAAACTCTGGCAGGTAGGGAACAAGAAAGGCAAAATACGATAACCTACCTGAGTGCCACAGGCCTCTATCAGGCAGCAGACCTACTTCCCTTGCCCTATGAGTACATAGAGTTTGAGTACCTCAAGCAACTTGAGCATCAATTGTTGAAAGAACAAAAAGCTGTTAAGAGGAAGATAAGGGAAGAGGCTGCAAAGTCAAGAGCCACCATCCAAGCCAATTAGAAGAAATCTACAGACAGACTGAAGATGGTGAGCTTCTTGAAGCTGTATGGGTTCTTCAAAAGGAGACTTGGTCCAATGTCTCTATGCAGGACAGGTTATGCTTAATGCAACAGTTCAAATAAGAGAACTAGTTAGAAATGAAACAAAGAACACAAGTAACAAGAACAAGAACACTCAGAAATAGTTTTCAAGAATGATGTATATTGCACTCAAGTTGTTTTACAAGTGTTACAAAACTTAAAATCAAATGACAAGTACTTGAGACACTTTATACTACATCCTACAGCTGGCCATACTTTGAAGGCCAGCTGGAAACACTAATCTAGAATACAAGGTCAATGTAAAGTCAAAAGGCAGATTGCCTTTACTAGTGACTATGACATGCCATAACTTACATCTTAATCTATTACAAAAAGAATAAAAGTACATAGTTGGAAAGTTACAAACAAAAGAACCTTAATCTATAGTTGACAAAAGCATGGACCTTTTCACCAACTCATATAAGTTGATGAGACATCAGAAGTGGTAGCGAAAAGTTGTTTAGCTTTTGTCAAAAGGTGAGTCAGAGGAAGCATGTCTTCTCTGTCTTCGGAAGAAATCATTCTTTGGCTTTGAAAGATTTTGTCTTTGAAGTTGCGAAAGACTTCATTTTTGGCTTCAGAAGATTTGATACTTGGCATAGTTTACTAAGTTATATCAAATCTTTTGAAGTAACTTACTTGTACTTACATGTGGATGCTGAGAGCTCTTTTGGTTGCATCAGTCTCTAAGTGTAATCCTTACAAACTCCCCCTAGGCTGATGCTACCAAAACTAAAAAGACCTTTGAATCTTGATATTCATCTGTTGATAGTCCTCATCAGAATCAAGACATTACCTTTATCATTAATTAGTCATGATTCCTTAGACTTTCAAAGTACCTCCTCATGTCATAGAGATCATGCAGAGGAAGGTCAAGTATGTTTTGCCAAAAATACACATCTTGACCCCCTTGATCTCTAGTGACATACCATCTGTCTGGAGTGGTAGCAAGCATCCAAGACACGATAGGTCTCTCAGTAGCAAGAGGCTCTACTTGAATAGGAGTTGGATGAGCAGCCTCTTCTTGGTCACCCTCAGGATGTTCTGACCCATCATGAGGTGTAGAGGTGGATGCCTTAGACTTCTTTTTTCTTCTTGTCCCTTCTAATGGCCATCCTTTTCCTCTTTCTATAATTTAACTGAGGAGACTAGCCTTCACTACCACATTGTTCTTGCTTGTCTTCCTTAGTTGGGTCCTTGTCCTTCACTAGTTCATGAGGAGTAGGATCAAGACCCTGTTGTGGATCAAAAGATGAAGCTGGCTGTGATGCAGCACTAGGTCTTGGTTGAGTTGTCTCTTGGGTTCAATCTTGACCTCAGCTTTAGGTGCAGCCTAGCTTGATAGAGAATGCAATTCAACCAGCTCACCCCTCTTGATCTTTTGCTTGATCACTCTAATGTGCTCATCCATAGTGGACAGAGACATTGGACCAAGTCTCTTTCTAAAGAATCCATACAGTTTCAAGAAGCTCACCATCTTTTGCCTATTAGTAGATTTCTTCAAGTTTGCTTGGATGGTGGCTCTTGACTTAGCAGCCTCTTCCTTCATCTTCCTCTTAGCATCTTTTTGCTCTTTTTGCACTTGTTGCTTAAGCTACTTAAGGTATTCAAATACTATGTAGTCATATGGCAAGGGAAGAAGGACTGTTGCCTGATAGAGACCTATGGCACTCAGGTAGGCTATCATGTTTTGCCTATCTTGTTCCTTATCTACTTGAGTTTGTTGCTTAATAGCCACAGTCTCTGCCTCAGGACTTTCTTGAACTGGGGAGAGGATAGAAGCTTTGTAGATTCTCTTTCTTCTTCTTTCTTTCTTGATCTCGAGGAGCAGTTCTGCATCCTCGGCATCCTTCCTCTCCTTTAACACTTCCATGTCAGCCAGTTCATTTAACTCTTCCAAGGGAGAGAGATGAGTTCATTAATGTTGTAACTCCAGGACCCTAAATAGTTCAATCTAGTTGCCCTTGTCTCATCATCTTGAGTACTTGGCCTGAGGGCAGCCCTGATTGTAGCTTCCATGAAGCTAGGAGTCCTACTTGAACTCTTACCCCTTGCTTTCCTCTTCCTCTCTCTCTTCTCCTCCTCAATCTCCTCAAGATTCATCTTTCTTTTCCCTTTGTCACTCACAGGCCTGTATGACTCAAGGTGGAGAGAGCTTTGGCCTTCATTGCTAGGTACTACACTTGAGCTCTAGCTAGAGAGAGGCTGTGAGACACCTTCACCAGCTGGTGTCTCACTGAGGTTAATAGGCGTTAAAGTAGTTCATGTCTTAAGGTTCACAGGCTCAACTGCTGTCAGCCAAGGTTTCCCCTTCGAAGCTAATCTTAGGGTCCACCTCAGCATCCAGTTGACCAACAGTCTTGCCTGCTAGCCTCTATTTATATAGTCTTGTTCTCAGCTTGAACTCTTCAAGCACCCTTTGTTGAATCCTATCAGCCAACCTTACATCTTGCCTGTTTTGACTTGGGTTGGCAAATGGAAGGTAAACTAGATAGGTGCTCTCATAGTATCTCATGGTGTATAAGTTAAGATATCTTGCTGTCCCTGAGACCTAGAGATTACCAGGGCTCTCCTTTGATCATCATATCTCCATCCCACTATTGGATTCAAAAGGATGAGATGGAGTAGGCATAGCCCTTGGTATACCCTCCTCAAACAAGTTAAAATGAATGAGTCCATATTAATGTGAACCTGAGGAGGTTGTTGAGTATGGACAACTGTAAGTGAGGGTGGTGACTCCTCTATGTCCATACTCTAAGAGGAACTCCTAGGTACTTTGATTGTAATTAAAATTTTCTCCCCCTTTTTGGTAGCATCACCCTCTTGTATAGGGGAGCTAGGGGTTAGGTCCATCACATCCACAGGTTCTTGTGGACCTGGTTAAGTCCTCTGAATGGGTCTCTCAGCTAGCTTGCCTTAAGATCGGTGATCTCAAGTTACTGATCATTGACCCTTCTTGGCAAGGTAGTCACATGAGATTCTAGGTGACTAACCTTGGAAACTAAATAGGTGCATAGTTGAGACAGTTGGTGCACCTTTAGTTGCAGAATCCCCTCATCTGCATCAGAGAAATAATAGGGGGATGAGAGAATAGGACCAAGGTCTTCTTCCTCATCACCAGCTTGATTTCTTAGTTGCTGGTTTTCCCATGCACACTGACAGCTTTAAAGGAAGTGTCAATAGGTTGGGTTGCCATGGTGGAGGGCTTAAGAATGTAATCCCTTGAAAAAGTGAGAGCCTCTTCCATATGGGCCTCCTAAACAGGTTTAGGAAGATCGATCTCAGTTGTGGGTGGATGATGTGGGCTAGATATTAGTGATTCAGGAGCACTTATCTCTCCTTGAGCAGGGGTGGAGAAGAGAGACTTATGGTACTCATTAAAGCCAATATCTTTTACAGGATCGGTGTTGGTCTCTTAACACAATTTTTATCTCTTAAACTCACTAAGTCTCACTCGGTTGATGAAGCAAAATCTCTAACTAAGTTGACAATAATATAATAAGTTAATCAACACAAGAATGGTTTTTAAGATACTTGTATATATTACTTCTCAACTCAGTATTACAAGAGTCTTACAAGCATGGTTACTTAAGTTACAATAAGAAACTATATATACTACTATCTATAGCCGTTATACTTAGATAACCAGCTGGAATTTACCACTAGAGAAATACTACATTGCTAGAAGTAAAGTATCTAAGATAAAATAATATCCTAGATAAGGTACTCATGACAGGTCCATGACTTACCTTTTGTCACCAACTAAAGATGGTTATTGTACTAACTGATAAAAGGTGAACATTGGATTAAAGTATGGTCAACTACATAGGCGTGGGAAAATGCCATGCAGTATATCAGAGTTGGCAGCGGATGTCTGACAACCCATACTTATGTCCACTAGTTCATAGTTGATTCTTCCAAAGGTAAATGGCTTCGGAAGAATAAGTTCTTCTGAGGCCATTTATACTTTGGAAGAATCAACTTCTTCTGAGTCTTCTATAAGTCTTCATGACTTCATTCTTCAGAAGACTTTGTCTTGGATCTTCTAAGTGTGAATACTTCAGAAGGAGATCTACTTGGTCTCGGAAGACTTGGTTCTACCTTCGAAAGTTCTTCATATACTTCGGAAGGAAAACAACTTAGTCTTGGAAGACTTAGTTTTCCTTCAGAAGCTCTTCATAGTTAAGCTTTGGAAGATCTTCAACTTGTCTTCGGAAGAGCAGCTTTGTCTTTGGAAGACCTCTTCAATTGTACACCAAAATGTTCTAAGTGTTGTTTTGGTTGCACCAGCCTTATATGATCCAACAAACTCCTCCTAGGCTGATGCTACCAAAACTTCACTTCTTTCTACTCCTTAAAGTCTTCAACACCAGGGAGAGCAAATATTTGTCTATCTCCTTGTTCTTCCTTGATGTGGTGGTGAGGAGTTGTTACAAGCCATTAGTAGATAATAGATCAAGTCTGTTGCTCTGAATGACATGCACCCTTTGCTACATCCCTCTAAAGAGAATTAGTTGATAGGAATTATAGTCATATTCCCATCTAACTATTGGTTCCAAAGTTGGACCTTCAACCATCTGCGGGAATGTTCTTCCTTGTCTGGTTGCTCCTTCTTCTTCTTCCTTTGCTCTCTGTTTCGACTCCTCTTTAGTCTTGGACTTCTTTGTGAGCTCAGCCAAATGAAGACTACTTAGATGATTTCTGATGTGAGTAGCAATTTGAGAGTTAGAGGGATTGGAGAATGGCTTCTCTGCTAACTCAGCAATGTCAAATCTGCTAGATTGTAGCAGAGATAAAGTATCAACCCTGTTCACTTCACCATTCTCCCTTTCCACAGCAAAGTTGTGTGAAGGTTCATCGAACCTCTACTGGACTATTTGCTTTCTAGGATTGAGGGGTTTGGATGAAAGCTTGTCTCCCTTCCTAGTGTCCAGTAGAGTCACCAGTCTACTTCGTAACTTCTTCTCTTCTTCTGTAAGCACATCTGAATTGGTTGCAAGAAGTTGAAGAGCTTGGTCCAGTATTCCCCTTGGCAGATCAAGGAATACATCTCTTATGAGGGAACAGGAAGAGCCATCAATATATTTCAGCTTAATGGACTCTTCCTCATAAGAGATGTCATTCAGTGTAATGCAGTTGATGAAATCCTTCTTAATCTCCTTGAACTCTTCTAAGGATAGGGGCTTAGATGTTTCAAAAGATGGTTTGGGTGGTGAGTGGGTTCGTGGTTGTGTTTTGGGTTTAAGGATAGGTGGTGGTGGTTGTTGGGAAACAGTGGGGAAGGGTGTAGGTAAGGCTGATGATATAGGTTCAGGGGTAAAAGGTTTAGTTTTGATGGGAAGGGAGAAGGTGTGGGTGTAGGTTGTGGTTTGGGTACTGGTTTGGGTGTAGGTGTAGGTTTGGGTACCATCCTCTGAACACTTGGAGCTTGAATTACCTCCTGCCTTCTTCCTAAGCAAATGTCAGCCTTGATGTCGCTGACATGTTGTTGTAGGATCTTTACAGACATGGGACCCACTTGCCTACCGGAGAAGCCATGGGCTTTGAGATAGGATTTCATCCACTCCTTATCTCCCTCCTTCTTAGTAGAAGCAAGTTCTGTCTCTTCCTCCTTCTTTTTCTTCTCCCTCAGCTTTTCCCGGGCAGCCTTCCTCCTCTCTTTATTGATTTGATCTTCTTTTTGTGAAAAAGAAACAAGATCATGTCATTATTATAAGGTGCCAGCTCCTCTTGAGAATACCCTCTAGAATAGAGAAAGGCTATCCTCTCCATCTTCTCCGTTTCCATAGCCTCCTCCTTCCTTTTCCTCTTCTCTTCCTCTTCGGCCAACCTTGCTGCTTCCTCTCTTTCCTTTTGCAGCAAGGTTGCCTTCTCCATTCCCATAAGCTCATCAAGTGGGAGTAGAAGGATATCTTCATTGACTACTCCCAGCCTGATGAGCCTATCTATAACCTCCACTCTCCTCTTGTTTTTGATACTTTCTTGAGCGGCTGCTGCTGCTTTGCTGCTTGCAGCCAATAGCTTCCCAGTGTCAACTCTTTATTTCTTCTTGAGCTTTTCTAACCTTTCCTCCTCTAGAAGCTCCTCAGCAGTGAGCTTCCTCTTCCCCTTAGGATCAGAGGAAGATTCAGCCTTTGGAGACTCAGGCTTAGAGGTTTCAGGTTGGGGAGAGGGAGTTTGAAGTTGTGGTTCTTGTGAGAGATGGGTGGTAAGGAAGTCCTCACTGTTTACCTCAGAGGCCCAGTCAAGAATGGCCTCTGTGATGAAGAGGTCATCGAACAAGGAAGACAGTTCAATTATTCCTTCCGCAGCTTGGATTTCTGCTTTGGAAGTAATTGGAACTGCACTACATGTCCCTTCCAAATCAGTTGCTGGGCCATGAGTCTGTACATCCCTTTCGAAGTTAATCTTAGGTTCAATAAAGACCTTAGGTTGACCAACTTCCTTTTTAGAGGTAGTTGGTGCACTCAACCTTTGAAGCTCTTCAGCTCCAAAATAGGCAATGACTACATCAGGGAGGGTTGTTCAATAGAGGAGCTTAATAGAAATTTGGTTAAAACCTGTTGAGGTCTATAAGCATCCTTAGGTCTATTTAAATGTTAATAGGAGTTGTTTGAGGGAAGATGGTTGCACGGTGTTGCTGTGTAGGGTAAAAAGAAAATATGGCATCAAGGGAAGTTGTTGTGATGACAAGGCAAGGTTCCTCATGACTTTGTTTTTGTACATTCTCCCCCTTTTTGGTAGCATCATCTTGAGAAGTAGATGAAATGGAGAAAGAACTTAAAGAAACTTGGATAGGTACGTACCTGATAGACTTCTCAATCTATTTCTTAGCTAGTTTAGCCTTGAGATGTTCAATCTCAAGTATCCTCCCCCTCGGAATCAGGACAAAGAATATGATTTCTGGGTATAGGTGTCTTGGCTGGCTTATAATATTTCATTTAAAATCTCTCTAAGATGTCCTTGACATACTTAGATTGATTGATGAAGAACCCTTCTTCCATCTTCTTCACTTGAATTCCAAGTAAGAAGTCCATCTTTCCCATGGAACTCATCTCAAACTTCTTCCTCATGATGCTTTTAAAGTCTTTGCACATTTGGTCATTTGAGGAACCAAATATGATGTCATCAACATAGACTTGAACAAGCAGCATGTCTTTCCCAGACTTCTTTATGAACAATGTCTTGTCTATGGTGTCTCTGGTGCAGCCATTCTTCAGAAGAAACTAAGACAGGGTCTCATACCATTGCCTAGGTGCTTGATGCAACCCATAAAGAGCTTTATCAAGTTTACACACATAGTTAGGGTGCTATGGGTCTTCAAATCTAAGTGGCTGACACATATAGACTTCTCTATCGATATCCCCATTCAAAAATTCACATTTGACATCAAGTTGATAGACAGTGAAGTTCTTGGATGCTGTAAAAGCAAGGAAATTCTCACAGCCTCAAGTCTTGCAATAGGTGTAAAGACATCAGTGTAATCTATTCCTTCCTTCTGTGTGTATCCTTGAACAACAAGTCTTGCTTTGTTCTTGATGATCAAACCTCTATCATCTCTCTTATTTCTGTACACCCACTTAGTGCCAATGGGGACTTGGCCAGGTGGCAATGGACACAAGTTCCATATGTTTTGCCTCTTGAACTGAAGCAACTCCTCTTGCATAGCTTCAACCCAATTGTTGTCCATGAGGGCTTCTTCCACCTTCTTTGGTTCTATTTGAGAGAGAAGCATGAGTACAAGCACACATTCCCATTGTGGGTCTAACTTCTTGTTCTCACACCTTCTGAGACATCCCCAATGATGTTCTCAGCTGGATGAGTGTTATGTATCCTGAGCCTAGGAAACACATCTAGTTGCATAGATAGATCTAGGTTTGAGAAGTTTTGCTCAGGATTTTGAACACCATGACCAGCTAATGTCTCACTCATTCAATAAGGACTGATTGAATGAATGTGTGATAGCATCAATGATATTCTGCTGAGAAGTAGCATCAATAGTTGCTTGTTCCTCCAGATTACTGTCTTTAGCAACTTGGTGTTGAATGCTGGAGTTGTCACCTGATGAGTTTTGAAGCTCAGTTGGCTGACAACTTGTTGAAGCTCCATTATTTCCTGAGATGTTCAAGCTTTCAGGACTTCCAGTAGTGGGAGCTTGTTCATCAATTCTTCTTGGAGAACTTGGAATAGGTTTGGGTAACTCAAAGAGTTGATCTTCCTAGGGGTCACTTTGAGTTCCTGTTCTAGCTGAAACATTCTCACAAGATAGTTTAGAATAGTTTGGAAACAATTCGAATTGAAGATATGATCAGGCCATTCCCCTTAACACAAGGAGTGCTCATTAACAACAATGTTGTGATTCCTCAAATTGTTGATTTTTGATGTTATAAACTCTATAAGCAATAGAGGTTGAGGAATATCCAACGAAGATAGCATTATCCGACTTTTTAGCAAACTTTGTTAAATTGTCTTTTGTGTTAAGTATGGTACACCTGCTGCCAAGGACCTAAGAAAGCTAATGAATGGTGGCCTCTTGTTCCGTAGCTCATAAGGGGTTTTCCATGGGGCTTAACAATAAGAACCTTGTTCTGTACATAGCATGCAGTGCTGACTGCCTCTGCCCAGAAGTTAGAGGCAGCTTTGAATCAGCTAACATGGTTCTTGCAGCCTCAACAAGTGTCCTGTTCCTCCTCTCAGCACCACCATTCTGTTGAGGAGTTCTAGGAGCACTGTATTGTCTGGCAATCCCTTTTGAGTTACGTAATGAGTCAAGAACTTGATTCTTAAACTTAGTCCCTTGATCACTTCTATTGATTTTTACTTTGTGTCCTATTCCTTTTGATCCTTTTGACCTCTTTGGATTTGTGAGAAACCTTGTGTTACTTTCCTTTTAGGCAAGCAACACAGTTATCTTTATAGATAATCTCTTTTTTGGGCACACCATGTACCAAATTATTTTTAACCAACTTATTCATGGTTTAAAAATTAACATGGCACATTCTTTGTGCCAAAGAGTTGACTCATCACCATTAGCTTTGGAAAGAAAGCATGATACTTCACCCAGTGGGGAAGCATTGTTCATATCCAGCTTGTATATATCCCCTCTCCTGGGAGATCTAAGAAGCACCAACTCCTAGGGAATTGTCATCCCGGGTTTGAGGATAATGCACTCATGTTCTGTGAAAAGCATTTGGTGCTTCTGATCACAGAATTGAGAAACACTCAAGAGATTATGTTCAAGCTGTTTGACAAAGTTTACTTTGTCACTGTTTAACTTACCATTGGATACACTACCTCTACCAGAAATGTATCCTCTGGCTTCACCTCCAAACTGAGCAGGACCTCCATAAAAAATATTCAAATTCTTGTAGAAGAGATCTGTTCCCCGTTATGTGCCTGGAGCATCCACTGTCAACAATCCAGACATTTCCATTCTTGTCATGTGGAAGTCCCTTCACATAAGGTGAAATAGTTAGTTACTATTGGAAACCCAAGCCTTGTTGGTCTTAGGTTCTTCCAATGTAGATGATATAACTGAACCAAATTGTATGCATGTTGGTTCAATTATAGTTTGTGAAGAAGAAGTTTTTGGGCTGCAACACCTTTTCTGATCTTCCATTCCATCCTTTGGTTGATCAGTGTAGAGGAGCTTGAAGAGGCTTGAGCAGCATGACTTTCTTTCGAGGCTTTTTCTTCTTGGAAGAAGTTTTCACCACCTTTTCTTTCGAAGCAGTCTTCTTCTCGAAAGGTTTCAAAGGATTCCTTTTGTTCCTTTGTTTGTTCTTTGGCTTGTCTTTAGAATCTATTTTCCTTTCGGAAGAATGAGTTTCTTCTGAAAGCAACTTAGCTTCGGAAACGAACTTTCCTTTTCTTGACACTTGGACCATGTGGTAAGGTCTAAATGTGAAACCTTCCTTGACTCCTTCTTTCTTAACATTGGTTGCATAATGTGTGCTTGCAGGATTGTAGTAACAATCTTTAGCCATGTGGTTATGCAGACCACAGATTATGCACTCAATGTTATTCTTAATGGGTATGAGGGTTGTTGTTTCTTGCACTTCTTCTCTTCTTCAACAGCCTTCCCCTTTAACTTCTGATCCTTCAGCTGGATAGGAATGCTGGTACTACATTCCTTTCCTAAATCAGAGTTTCCAACCACTTGGAATCCGGTTGAGATGAATACACCCTTTTGCCTTGGGTCTATCTTCATCTTAGTCTCATCCACCTTTTTGGTAGTTTTTCTTGCTGCCCTGATCTTGTTCTTTCTGGCTTTGGTGGTCAAGGATTTATCAGCTGTGGGTATGAGGTTTTCTACCTTATCCTTCCCTATGGGGATTACCACTATTGCATCATTCTTCTGCTCACTAGGTAGTGGGTCAGCAGTTGGAACCTCTTGCTCATCAGTACCATATCTTGGTTGTCTAACAGACACAAGAGAGTGTGGTGGAGCAATTTCATTGGATCCCAACCCACTTTTGTTTTGATAGCATACCTTGGAGTGGGAGGATGATGCTATAATGGTGTTGAAGTTATGTTCTTGAATAGCAAACTTCTCTGCTCTAGCCTCAGTTATTACTAGCTGGGCTTGAGTCTTGGTCAACTTGGATATTAGATCTTTTATTTGAGTCCTATAGTTGGTATGTTCATGCTTTAAAGAGGACACAGTTTTCTCTAACTCTTCTATTTTAAGTTTGTAGTCAGATTCTGCTATCTTAAAGTCAGATTTTAGGATATTTAAGGACTCAATATCAGATCTAATTTCCATATTGTAGTCCTGATACAGTTTAACCTTAGCAATGCAAGATGGGGTACAGAGATGTTCATATACCTGGCTGTCTTCAGTTCCAGCCATAAGAGCTTGAGCAGGGGTGACATCTTGCACCATAAAGCTCCAGTCAACCTCTTGAGCAACAGCTGTAGTTTGCGGCTCAGTGGGTTTTGTTGCAACTTTTGATGTAGCAGGATGTTGGGAGGCTTGAGCTGCTCCAGGATTAGATCTTGGTGCTTTACATTCCCTAGCAAAATGACCAAGCTGGTTACAATTATAGCACTTGGCCTTGCTTTTATCAAACCCAAATTTGCTGTTAGTTGGGTTCTGAGGGAATTGCCTTCTGGTTCTTTTAAAGAACTTCTTTGCCTTGTAGGTTAAAAGAGCCATCTGCTGGACAATGTCCATATACTCAACATCATCTGGGCTGAAACATTCTAGATCATCAAAATAGAATTGAAAATCTCCAGAGTGTTCACTCCCTGAAACAAAAGCACAATTCTTGAAGGGAGTGTGTTGAGCCTGTTAAGACCTGGGTGTCTCAGAGAAAGTGATGTATGGCCCAAAAGGATGATGGTTGTTGGGGGTAGTTCAAGTACAACTTAGGTTGGGGAGTTCTTGATCCTTCAGTAACATGTAGAGATTTACTGACTGAAGGATTTAAGGGTCTGTTCATCTGGTGGCTCTTTTGAGTCTCCATCTCCATACGGTATCCATCAAGGATTCCATACAGTTCAGTCATAGTAAGAGTGTTCATATTTTTAGTTCTTTTGATAGAGACACAGTAAAAAGTCCACTCATGAGGAAGTGCACTCATGAATTTTCTAACTATGTCTCTTTTCTCAAGAACCACTCCCTTAGTCTGAAGAGGGGTGATCAAGTCCATATACCTGAAGTATTGTTGGCTTAAGGTCTCACCAACAATATAAGTGAAGTTCTTAAACTTTTGCTTCAGCATATCTTTCTTATTCTCCTTTGATTCAGTAGAACCAGAGTACATCAGCTTCAAAGCGTCAAATAGTTCTTTGGCAGTCTCGCATTGTTGAAAGCCTACCATTATGGAGTTTGGTATAGCAGTAAGCAACACGGTCATGGCTTTGAAGTCGATGTCCATCTTTTTGAAGTCTTCATTAGAGTAGTCTTCAACAGCTTTCTCAATCATGGCACCATTACCAGCCAGGGACACCACCTTTGGCTTGTAAGGACCATAAGTGACAGATCTCCACATGCGGCTGTCTTGATACTTGATGAAACCTTCAATACGTTTACACAAGGTTCCAAAGTCATCAGGGGTAATGATAGGAGCCTTGGTCATGGTTCCCATCTCAGAGTCAGAAAGTTTTTGGTTAATAGCCATTTGAGTGAAGTGAGTAAGTGGGAAGAAACAAGGGTGATTTAGGATGGTTAGATATCACACTCAAGAGCCTAAAAAGCTCTGATACCAATTGCAGGATCGATGTTGGTCTCTCAACACAAGTTTTATCTCTCAAACTCACTAAGGATGGTAACGGTACTAACTGATAAAAGGTGAACAGTGGATTAAAGTATGGTTAACTACATGGCCGTGGGAAAATGCCATGCAATATATTAGAGTTGGCCGTGGATGTCTGACAACCCATACTTATGTCCACTGGTTCATAGTTGATTCTTCCGAAGGTAAATGGCTTCAGAAGAATAAGTTCTTCCGAGGCCATTTATACTTTGGAAGAATCAACTTCTTTCGAGTCTTCTGCAAGTCTTCATGACTTCATTCTTCGGAAGACTTTGTCTTGGATCTTATAAGTGTGAATACTTCGGAAGGAGATCTACTTGGTCTCGGAAGACTTGGTTCTACCTTCGGAAGTTCTTCATATACTTCATAAGGAAAACTACTTAGTCTCGGAAGACTTAGTTTTCCTTTGGAAGCTCTTCATAGTTAAGCATTGGAAGATCTTCAACTTGTCGTCGGAAAGGCAGCTTTGTCTTCGGAAGACCTCTTCAATTGTACACCAAAATATTCTAAGTTTTGTTTTGGTTGCACCAGCCTTATATGATCCAACATCTTCATCATCATAGAATTCTAGGCTTGGGATTGGTTGGTTGAGGTCAAGCGGCTGGGGATGGTAACTTTCCCTTAAAGGTTGATTACCAGAGTTTTAAGACTCTAAGTGAAGGCTTAAGGCTAGGTTAGTGAGCTCATCAGGCTAAGCATGAGGAACCTGAGCACTGATCATTGAAATAATAGGAGTGGTCTGCTCCTCAGGAGAAGTGGAGCTCCAGTGTCTACTTCTTCCTATATGGTAGGTGATTTGGGGCCTGCTCAACCTGAGTAGATTGAGTAGGGGTTTATTTGGATTTTCTTTGGTAGGTGATGGTAATTTGTAGTTGTGTGAGTGGTGCAGATGTAGAATGTGTGGGTTCAACATTGGCTTGTGTTGCCAAGTTGTCACCTTGAGCGATGAGCTCTAACACTTTTAGGACCAGGGCTGTTTCAACCCCTGAGAAGCCAACAGTTGGCTTTCTTATTGTTTTAAAGATGCGGGCTTCATCTGTCCCAATTTTAGAATTTTACATGTTCCCTTTAAATATGAGCCCAGTTCACAGTTAAGAATGTACTGGACATATCTAGGGAACATATAATATTCTAAGGAGTCCAAGTTTGCAAGTAAATTTGTATATACAAATTGAGAGTACCTGAACTTGACTCCTTGTACCATTCCATAGACTATATAGGAAAGGTCTTCAGGAATTTGGTCCTAACCTCCATGTTTGTTAGATAACAGATAACTACATGGAGGAGTTACTTCCATTTGGATGAGACTGTTGTACTATTTGAAGATGATACTTACCAAAACCTAAGTGCCGAATCTCATGATGATTACCAAAACCGACCCGGTGAAGATATGCTGAAAATATGATCAAAACAAAGAAAATTGACCAAAGTCAAACTTGGTCAACCATGCTCAAAGTCAACAGTCAACATCAGCGGTCGTCCAGAATGACGTCAGCACCCAATAGTCACGCATCAGCAATAGATTATTTATCAGACTTAGAATGATATTTGTGTAATCATTTGTGCTTAAATGTAATTTTTTCTTATTTTTGTAAAGAGTATAAATGACTAAGTGTAGTCATTTATACTCTAAGATGAGAAAAATCAAAGATTAGAACAATCACAAACAATCCATAGCATTCACTAGAGAATTCAAGGTTGAGTGTGTATGAGAGAAAGTGTGCTTGCAAACTCCCTTGTAATTCTCTTGAAATCATACATATGAATGAATGAAATTTATATGAATATATGTTCTTGATTGTTCATCATTCAATCATCATCATACATTTCAATCTTGCAATAGATCTTCACTTGAAATCATCAACGGGTATGTGAGATTCCGCATCACAAATTCGATAAACGGCAACAATACGATTGCAATATTCGATCCACCAGCAATATCAGTTGTTTCCACAATTGGCATCAGAGCATTGGCTCCTTATTCTTCAATTTTTCTCAAAATTTGAACCACAAGTTTGATCTACAAATTGTTGTTGTTTTTTATGAAATCAAGCTACCATTAGCTTAGATTTGTTATTTCGTGAAGATCTACAAGTTTTCACATCAATTGAAGTTCATTTGAGCCATTAATTTGAATATTTAAGCAAACTTGTTCTTCAAGTCTTCAAATGCTCATAAATGTGAAATTTTGATTTTGTGGTTGTTTGATCGAATTTAAGCTTCTAATAGCTTTAGTTTGTGATAACTAACACATCTGCAAAGTTTCATATCAATTGAACAACCACAACTCGTGAATTTGAAGATTTTTGAAAAACTTTGTGTTCTTGAGAAAAGTTCACTGTTCTTAAGGAAAATCATCAAAATCACAAATCTGATGTTGTTTAGCTGAAATTGATAGTGGTTTTAGCTTAGAAACATCGAATCTAAGGTTCATTTATCATTTTCCACATCCAAATCATTCATTTTTTACATTGATTCTTATATCTAGGTTTTTGTTCTTCATTGTGTTCTTCATGTGTTCATCATTTAAATCCAAGTTTAGGTGATGATTATAAGAATTGATTGTTTTTATATCTTAGAATCACTTATCTACAGCTATTATAACCTTTGATTTTATCAAATTCCATCAGAAACCCAAGAATCAAAAGTTTGTTCATTCAAGAACATGAAGTTTGACTTTTTCAGAGTCAAACTGTTTTGAAATCTAAAAATCAGCCTAATGTTTGATTTGATTCAGATTTTGATACATTTGTTCATCATACAAATATTCAAAATCATTCAACAAACATACAAACATCAATTTGGGAATTTGCAAATGAATTCCATTCATAATCAAATTACACTTTGAATTCTAAGTTTTTGACTAAGTGTTGCATCCACAGCTGATGTTTCAAATCATACAGCTGATGTTCTAATTCTAAAGCTGAAAATCTTTGTAACATTCACAACCAAGTGTCCACAGCTGATGTATTATATCCACAGCTGATACACAAGTTGTACAGCTGATAAACATACATTTGTCTAAGTGTTCACAGCTGATGAACAAACACTTCCACAGCTGATGTGTAAACATTCACAGCTGATGTAATAATACTTTTTACCTTACACTTCGATTCAAAGAGAACGAGCATAAATCTGTCCATTCCACAACAAAAGAACCTCCAATCCCCTGAAATCTTCGATTTTGCACCTTCATTGAACTGACACCTTCATCACCGAGGTCAATCATCATCATAAACACTCTGCAATTTCGATTCAGCCAACCCAATCACCAAGTTGTGTCCATAGCGGATGTTAACCACCACATCCTACAGCGCACAGAAACAAACAGAAGCAAAATACAACGCACAACCCTGATCTAGTCCACAGCGGACAAGTAGATTTGACCTTACAGCAGACGAATAAACTGTCCACAGCGGACAAGTGATCCTAAAACAGCCACAGCGGATGAACGAACTGCTGCTCACAGCAGGCAGTTGTCCTTTCATCATCATACAGCGCACGAGTAAACTTGTCCACAGCGGACAAGTAAATCACTCACAGCAGACGAGCAATAATCTGTCCTCAGCACACTCACAACGCACGTTCAACACCAAACACAAGTTCTGTTGTATTCAACAGCGGACGACCACAGACCTTGAACAACTGTTGACACCAATTGACCACCACTGTCGTCACTAATCCACCGCAGCTACACAATCAACCATCATCATCATCGATCCAATTTCTTGTCATCTTCTAACCAACACCGCAAGTTCACAATCGATTACAATTCATCTGTAACCACCGACCGCAACCACTCATCACCGAGACCAATCATCAAAACATCATCGAAGAACCCCCAATCACCTTCGATTCTGCATAGCAACTACTCTTCAACCCAAAGAAGCATCGGCCAACATCGAACCCCCAAAATCTGAAATTGTTGGTGAATTTGAGTCAGTCGACAATTCTTGATTTGGGTTCACCGATGTTAAAGAAGCTTTGAGAGAGTTTGTGTTTAGGATTCAATTTTATGTCCTTTTAGGAGTTAAATTTAAGCACAGAAGACTTTGGATGTATAAAAGTTGATTTTGACTTTTATTTTAACTTTGACCAGCAAAATATATATATTATATATTTTTATTAATCAAACAAATCAAGCTTCGGAAGTTCTTAAAATATATCAAACAAATCGAAGCTTCGGAAGTTTTTCAAAATAAACAAACAAATTTCAAGTTTCGGAAGTTAACATTTCTACTTTAATTGAATGTCTTCGGAAGAATTCATTTGATTTCAGAAGATTTTATTTACTTTCGGAAGTTTTTTAAAGTTTGACAAAATTTTAAATTTTGTCTCAAAAGATATTGATTTTTCAAAGTTTTCAACTTGACTAATTTTAAAACTTGTTCTCGGAAGTTTTTAAAGAAGTTGAATTATTTGAAATCAAGTCACAAAATCATTTAATTTAATTGATAAGATACAAATTTTATTACTTTTTAATTAAGCTTGATTAATATTAATTGAGCTTAAATAAATTGTAATCGAACAAAGTTAACTCTTTAAATAGGCCGATCTAATTAAATTAAGTTTCGACGTTCTTTGGATTCAATTAAAGTTTAAATTTGATTTTGATTTAACATCATTCACCAAATTTTTCTTGTTAAACAAAATGGAAAATTTAACATCATTCACTAACACTCGTGTTTCAAGAAACCGAGCTATCTTTCTTGCTGCAGGTAGAAAAAGGATTCTAGAATTCAAACAGAGCAAACCAAGTTGCTGTAACCAACCAAACAACATCAACAAATCAAATAAAAGCTGCAATCAACCAAACAACAGCATCAAATAAAACAATAACAACAATTCATTATTTGACAAGACAAACATTCAGTTGTACATCAGTCACATCGAAAAAGAACTGATGCACTTACATTTATGTGATCTTGCAAACTCAAACAACACATTGTCTAATGATTTGATAAAATGTAGGTCAGAGATGGAACAATCTCAAAGAAATGATCAAGCACAAATCAAGACATTAAATCAACAAAACATCAGTTTAACTCAAGAGAAGAACCAGTTGTAAGACAAAATTATTCAACAACAAATCAAACTTGAAGAGTTAACTGCTGAGCTTGCAAAATCCATAAACATCAACAACACAAACATTCCTCCATTGCCTGAAATTCCTGAAGACAGAAAGATCAATCTATGCTCATCAACATGCATAGATGAAGTACAGGCATATCAGAAATATTGAAACAATATATCATACATGATAAAGGAGCAAAGAGCTTCACATGCAGAGGAACTACAAACTTTTGCAAATCAAATCAGTTCACTAGAGAAAGAAGATGATAAATTGCTTAAAGAAAATCATAAGCTGAATGCTCAATCAACTGAACTCTCTGTGAAGTTAACAAACACAAAGTCTAAAGCTGAAGCCAAAATATCAAAAGCAAGTACAACCAAAACAATCAATAACTTGCAACATTACATTGAGCGTCTAAATCAAGCAATCACAACAGAAAAGGCTACAAATGCAGAATTGAAGATACAACATAAAGCCTTCGAAGATAAAATCAATTCTCTTCTCAAGGATGTAGACAAACTTCTTGGAGAAAGATTTAGTCTTCAAGCTCAAGTAACAAGACTCACTGAGTCTCTAACAAAGAAAAAACAGATCATGCATCAACAGAAGTTGAACTTGAAAATTTAAAGATGGCTGCCAGCAAGTTGGAAGATCTACTTAATGCACAAAGAGATCAAAAGAAGAGTGCTCGAACTACATACCATGTTGTTCCTCCTCCATAAAATGATAACTACATAGAAATGCCAACTTCAATGACAAGTCCAATCAAAGAAGATTCAAATATGCATGATCATCATCCAACAGACAAACCATCTACTATCACTCAAATCACTTCTCCTGAAACAGCACCAAAGCGGTACCTCAAACCAGAATCACCACAGAATGAAACCTTGATGATCAAGATGGAGATCCTGCAAGTGATGATAATGACGAAGAAATAAACAAACCAAACAAACAAACATTGACATGTATTAATCATGTCATTGAAGAAATCATTCCAAAACAAACACAACCATAGAAATTCAAATCGACAAAGCCTGACAACAAACAAAAGGCAATGTTTCTCTATGAGAAATTCAAATCAACAGGATTCCTTGAACCAGAATTGTCTAAGACTGAACTGAAGACAAAGATCAAGATGGACTTAAAGAACAAACAGAAGCCTGAGGTACAAGAAATCAAAGAACAAGTCAAGAGGAAGAAGACACAATCTAAAAGAAAGAAGAAAAGTCAAACCAAGTCTTCTAATCCTGATCCAAACCAACCATCAACCTCAAAGTCTACATTAGAAACTCCAAAACAACAACCAATTCTCTATGAGATATGTAATTCAGATTCACACAACACTTCTGAGTGTAAAAACACTGAGAGTGATACATATATATGTCCTCATAAGAGAAAGCAACAAAAACAAACAAAACAAAAGGCTGTGAAATTCCAAGAAAATCCAACTTCATCATTCAAGCCTAAGGAAAGAAGATCCCGACTTACTCCTTACTGCTTAAATTATGACATGGAGAATCATACCACTTCAGAGTGTTCATACAACAACTCTCCAACATCACAACACAGAAGAGGTCAAAGATCTTATCATACATTAGAGTCATACTCACCAAGATCGGAGCATGAGTACTATAACAGACATCATAGCTACTCTTCTCCTCGATCATATCGGCATGGGTATGATTTTAAATATTATGATATTCATGATTATTGGGCACCAAGACATTATCCTAGGTCATACACACAACATCAGTATGACAGATATAGGAATAATACTTGGAATAATAGATATCATAAAAGATCATATCCATCAAATTATTATAATCATAATTATAATTCTTATGATGAATATGATCGCATGCCCAGAAGAAACAAACATGATCAAAGACAAAGATCCTTTGCTACACCCCCACAAAACATTCAAAAGAAAAATAGATTTTCTAAACCAACCAAAATATTTTCAAAAACCAAACAAACTCCTTTTGTTAAACAAGCTAAAGTTGAGTTAGTTGGTTTAAAAACAAAACAATGTTAGAGAAAGAAAATAATTTCCGGAGGTGAATCTGATATATCATCAGATACAGCAAAATCATACACATACGAGCAAGTCACATATAAAAATGCAAATGGACAGCTCATGACAATAATGGCCTGGGTTGATACATCTAACTGATTTGCTAGTGTTATAGGGACAGTTATGGAGGCTTGCCAACCCAAGAAAAGTTAGCAGTGGCTGATCCCTTCCCATGACAGGAACGTTCTTCCTGCTCATGATGTTTATTATGCAACTAAGCCAAATGGAGCAGACATTAGCCATGACTAAATGCAGGACATCAATCATTCAGAGAAACTATGATGGCAATGCAAGAAACAACCGATGTTTCATTCCATCTGCTTAGTCTGATTACATTGCTACATGGAGTAACTGTTGATGATCTCTATTGAATTGATAACACATATGCCATTTCTTTATTTTCTCAAAAAAAATCCTAAAAAATTAGAAAATAAAAAAAAATCCAAAAATATTTCTATTAAATCTTCCTGCATTTATATGAGAAATGATAGTACACTCATCTACTATCTTCTTCATTTATTTTTCAAAATCAATAAAGACTAACAAGGCTCTGTTTGATATGTCAATAGGCTCAGCTTGGATTCAAGATAAGCATATTTGTGATTAACTAAATCAATATGCAATTATGGACCAAAACCATCTTTGGGTATTGGTAAGCAATGACTTTTTTAAGTGTTTGCCTGTGTGGTTACCTAAACACACCATGCGAAAATGGTTTATAAATTTCTCATTGATAAAAGCATCTGTTTCTCTTTTGTAGTATGTAAATACAGACCTAAAGTAAACATGAGGACAACTTCTGTTGTGCTGAGCACAGACCTAGTTGTCCTTGCACTAAAAGTGTTGATGCTAAAAAGAATCCCAATGTGGATCAAAGCTAAAAGAATCCTAATAAGGATCAACTTCCAATGTGAAGTATAAAAGAATCTCAATGCGGATCAAATATAAAAGAATCCCAAAGTGGATCAAATCATGAGAATTTATACTCTAAGTAGCCTGGATCAAGTTGTAATAAAGTGCCACCTTGTATTTCATGAGGAGGGTTATTCTTCCATACTTCTGAGTGTGGGGTACTCAATTAGCATATCTAATCAAACCTAAACATGATAAATATCACAAGTGTTGAAAATAGATCCTTGCATAAGTGGACAAACATACTTACAATCAACTTTGTTCTTTATCTATGTCTATTCCAAACTTTAAACATTCTTAGATGTAGAGGATTTTGGATTAGTATGATCTCATTGAAATTGAAGGATTCATGCTTGTAAATATCTTAATTTTGAAAAATCTAAAATACCAAAAAGATTTGTCATTTATTAGTATTTTTCTTAGTTTTGGGAGATTTACATGTGTTATTGATTTAGGAGTGAAAGTTCCATGCAATACCTCTATCGAGAGGATTTAGACTTTTGCAGGTGATGAATTGCACGACATGCCTGAGTTTCTTATTCAGTTCAAGATGTCAAGAGAACACTCCTGCTTTATTTAAAGATCTCCTTCCAGTTGCTGAGAACTAAAAATCCTCCTCTTGGTGTCTCATACACAAAAGTTCCTCACCCTCCAAAGCTTTTATTGAGGGAGAGTATATGTCAATTCTGAAGAATTTCTAATGCTTCTCCTTCACTTTTGAAATTGAGATAAGGCTGCTGATATTGCTACCAATGCAATCCACAGTGTATGCACATGGGTGCGTTTTCAAGTCTTCAAAACAAGACTAGAAGATCAAGCTGATGAAACATCCATCAAGTGCCGAACCAAAGTCTTTATATGTCAAAACAAAGTCCTTTTCTCAATGCCTTTTTATGAAGCTTCTAAGAAAATGCTACCAAAAAGGGGGAGAAGACTGCACTTCAAAACTGCACGTCAATTAACATCCAAGGTTTTAATAATCATGAGGTTTTAGTAGCATCATCTTAGGGGGAGTATTGTTGGACTATTTGAAGATGATACTTACCAAAACCTAAGTGCCGAATCTCATGATGATTCCAAAACTGATCCGGTGAAGATATGCTGAAAATATGATCAAAACGAAGAAAATTGACCAAAGTCAAACTTGGTCAATCGTGGTCAAAGTCAACAGTCAACATCAGCGGTCGCCCCGAATGACGTCAACACCTGGCAGTCACGCATCAGCAATAGAGAATTTATCAGACTTAGAACTATATTTGTGTAATCATTTGTGCTTAAATATAATTTTTTCTTATTTTTGTAAAGAGTATAAATGACTAAGTGTAGTCATTTATACTCTATGATGAGAAAAATCAAAGATTAGAACAATCACAAACAATCCATAGCATTCACTAGAGAATTCAAGGTTGAGTGTGTGTGAGAGAAAGTGTGCTTGCAAACTCCTTTGTAATTCTCTTGAAATCATACATATGAATGAATGAAATTTATATGAATATATGTTCTTGATTGTTCATCATTCATTCATCATCATACATTTCAATCTTGCAATAGATCTTCACTTGAAATTATCAATAGGTTTGTGAGATTCCGCATCACAAATTTGATAAACGGCAACAATACGATTGCAATATTCGATCCACCAGCAGAATCAGTGGTTTCCACAGAGACCTTCCCCTTCTTGAAGGTTCTTATGGAGCAATACCCTTCATAGCCCATATGCCAGAATGAATGGTTCACAGCAGACTTGGGGAAGGATAAGTTGCCTTCTTTATCATCCAGCCTGAGATGAGTGTTGATGGTGGCTGGAGTGATGAAAATTGTTCTCCCCTGCACTGTGGCAGTCAGTGCCTTCTCACCATCCAAGATGACCTCTTGGCAGGTCCTCCAGAACTCTAGTAGTTGATCTTCATATAATGGAGGGTCTATTATGAGGGCGGTGAGGTAGTTTGATAGAGCTAAGAAACGGAAAATGTCTGAGAAACCAGGATCTTTCTCAGACGTCAATAGAGCAACTTGATTATGTTACCTGTGTATTTGCATGGAGAAGTTAGGTTAGTTTCGGGATCAGGGTTGGCCATTTAGGGTAGCTTTGAGGTGAAGGAAGGTAAGAACAAGGTCGGTTTGTGGGAGAATTTAGGGTTTCAATCTTTATTGATAAAGGAGAAAGTGAAAGAGGGGAAACCGTAGTACGAATATATATGGTATGGATTTGAGATAGAGTTAATGCAAAAGGATAAACTTTGAAATCTGGATGTCGGTCCCACCTCTAAAAAAGTACCAAAAAAGGTAGTTTCTTGGAAGTCTAAAATCTTTCGAAGGTAATTTGTCTTCGGAAGTTTTGAGAAAAACTTCCGAAGCCAATTTGGCTTCGGAAGATAATCCTCAGCTTTTCAAGAATTTGCTTCGGAATAAAATTACTTAGAGTAATTTTACTTCTTAGATAAATTTTTCTTCGGAATATATCAAATATCCAAAGTTTTATCCATAAGAGAGAATAAAACTTCCGAGACTTAATTGCTTTCGGAAGAAAATTGTCCTTCAATACACTTAGTACTTGGTGAGAAAAATAAGCTTCAGAAGATATATCAGGATTTCTTTCGAATGTTAATTTCTCAGAAGTAGTTATTTATTTTGAAGACATAATTTTCTTCCAAAGACAACTTGATGTCTTCCGAAAGAAATTCAAAATTCTCAAAAGTCTAAGGGATATCAGTTTTAAAAAGTTTCTTTCAAATTAAATTTTATATGGTGATGATATAGAAAACTTAAGACACACATATTGTTAAAAATAATCTTGAGTTTAGTTTAAGAAAAATCTACTCAAAGTTAATCATCCCAATAGTTGATACAAGATATTTAAATCTCTGCTCATCAAAACTTTTGTGAACAGATTAGCATATTGTTCATTTGTGTTAACTTTGACTAGTTTTATTAATCCCTTTTTCAAAATTATCTCTAATCAAATGATATCTGATGTTGATGTGCTTTGTCTTTGAGTGTTACACAGGATTCTCTGTAATAGAGATAGCACTGTTGTTGTCTATGTGGATGGGAGTCTCCTTGAAGTTGAATCCATAGTCTAGCATCTGATTCTCAATCCAAAGCACTTGAGGATAGCAGCTTACAGCAGCAATGTATTCAGCTTCAGCAATTGTCATACCCCCGCTTATAGCGGAAACACAAGGATGTAACGGACGGGATCGTCATAACACATTGTTAATTAATAGAGATATATTAAATGATGTAAGGTCAACGTGTCATGACGTCACTCGACACAAATGGAGACTTGTGTCGTAGTTAGTCAATCCCACGACAAACATAGTCAAACAATCAAATGAAATTTAAATCCCACAACCCAGGAACAAGTGGACAAAACATGATCAACAAAGATAATCCAAAACATAATTGTCAAAGACACCCAACAAGTTTAAAATGCAATTCCTATGGTCGTCACTAAGGCAGCATCCCTAGCTATCCTCAATGGTTGTTACCTGAAAAGATATGCTCAAAAAGGTCAACATATTGTTTGTGAGTTCGCAGGTTTAAATAATAAACAAAAATTGAAGCTGTGTAATAGTTTTGTAGGACATAAGTGTATATAGTTATAAGCAAGTAATATCACATGTAATCATGAGCATCACAACTAAACCTATGACGTACACACAGATCTTATCGGATCATATTCACCCTAGGGCCCGTCCGTGGCCGCTGTCAGTCCCAACTAGTATACTAACAAACAAGGGTGGGGGTGTCAACCCAATAGTACTATCAATACCTGTCCGTCAACTCCAACACCAGATTTAAATAGTTATGAATAAAGAACCACATAGAAAACCCATGCATATACCAGATATAAACTTACAAAACAGTAAACACAACAGCCCTAAAGAATAAATGAGTTCACAGCATGAAAAGAGTTGAGCATACTTTTCCCCTTGTTGTTTATAAATAATTGTAATAAAACGGGGCCGCGAAACTCACATGATTTGATACGAGCAACAATATGAGTAATAAGCTTCCAGGAAAGAGAGCGAACCAAACAATCAAACACCTATAATAATATATAGTTGAACTTGTAATGAGTCTAATGAATATTATGATACATCCGGTCGATCTCGGGTCGGTTCGGGTTTGATGCACGGCTCACTTAATATATATATATACACACACACTTACACATAAATATATATATATATATATATATATATATATATATATATATATATATATATATATATATATATATATATATATATATAATCATATGAACACATATAAGGTGTATTAAGATATGACTTGATTATCCACGCCCGCTATACACGTACCCACATCCATTGGTATATACGACACGACACGAGTATATATTTCGATCATATACCCGATATTTGTATATGTATTATATATACGCACCATTCCTTACCTATACCTATAAGATACACATACATACACTCCACCTACTTACATACATTGTAATACATACATACACATCACAATACATAGTTTAAAATTATATACATCATAATACATACATACTTAATAGTACACACATGAACACATTACATATATATAGACATAACACACACAATCACAACACACAAACACCATCACTTACACACACACATAACAATTCATACATACACCCACATACTTTACGCAGACACACCACACACCTTCACAACACACACACATACCTTACGCACACACACACAAAACACACATCCACACACACACTGAAACACACACATCACATATGCATATATACGCACACCCACACACTATTACACCTACAATATATGCATATATACACACTCCCAACCGTCGCACAACACCGAGCATCACCGCAACCCAACCGAATCACACCGAACTGAGAAGACAACTCCGAATGCAACAAAACGAAACAAACCAGGATGAAACCGAGCACGTACCTGCTGTACACGTTACCAAAGGCCGACAGTGATCGAAGATGAGTTTCCGATGATGTGGATGTCACGAAAGGGTGGTCGGCGGCAGTGGCTTGGCTGAAGTCGGCTTTGGTCATGAATGGGGGAGTCAAGGCGATAGGGCGGTTTAGGGTCACGGGAGTATCAAGAGTTTAAATATAAATCTTTATATTTACACTTTAGCCCCTAGAATATTTACGAATCAATTCCTTATAGTTTACTAAACATTTATATTATGCCCTAAACTATCGATTTCTATTTTATACAAACTAGACTTAAAAGAAAGTGACCTTTGACGAGTCGATGTAGAGGAGATCTATTTACGAGCTAAGATGTGATACTAAATATCATTAGCGCGTTCATGGTTTGTCATGTCAAGTGCACGATTTGGCAGATTTCTATGAGGATGATGTTAATAATAATAATAATAATAACACATAATATTAATAAAATTTGTTATGTTATAAATAAGTATTTCAACGCGTCTATCTAGCGATGATGGAGAGCATAATTACGAACATATTAATTACACGAAGGCAATAACTACATAATCAAAATATAATGAACTTCAAGTTAATTGACGGACCCGAAAAGTGATGGATGTCATAGCAATTGATGCAGACACACAAGATTTTTTCTTGCATTGCCATGAGACTATCCTTCCACCAAGAAATTGACATCCCCCAGATGTAGACTTTGCAGTCATATTGCAGCCATCATAGTCACTATCTGTATATGCATACAGATTGAAGTCAGAATTTTTTGGATACCAAAGGCCCAGTTTGGGAGCACCTTTAAGATATCTGAGAATTCTCTTGACAGCAACCAGGTGTGACATCTTGGGGTTGGCTTGATATCTTACACAAATACATGTAGCAAACATGATATCAGGTCTGCTTGCCTTGAGGTACATAAGAGACCCAATCATAGCCCTTAATAGATGTTCATCAACACACTCCCCCTCAAGATCTGGTCCTAGGGAGTGGTTTCTGGCTATGGGTGTCTTAGCAACCTTGCACTCAGTCATATGAAATCACGTAATTATGTCTTGCACATATTTTGACCAGTTTATGAAGATTCCATTGTCAACCTGCCTCACTTAAATTCCTAGAAAGAAATTGAGTTCCCCCATGGCACTCATTTCAAATCTATTCTTTGTCAGGTTTTCAAAGTCTTTGTAGAGCTTCGAATTAGGTGACCCAAAGATGATGTCATCTACATAAACTTAAACCAGCATCAAGTCTTTCTCTATTCCTTTAATGAAGAGTGTGCTGTCAATAGTACCCCTTTTGTACCCAGGCTGACAGAGATACTGTGATAGTGTCTCATACCACTTAGCCCATAAAGAGCTTTATTAAGCTTGTAGACATAATCAAGATAATCTGGGTCTGCAAAGCCAGGTGGTTGTTTAACATACACTTTCTCATCAATCACCCCATATAAAAAGGCACACTTGACATCAAGTTGGTAGACTTTGAAATCCTTGGATGCAACAAAGGCCAAAATATCCTAACAGCTTCAAGTCTTGCTACAGGAGCAAAAACATCTGTGTAGTCAATCCCTTCTTCTTGTGTGTACCCTTGAACAACTAGTCTAGCCTTGTTCTTGATGTCAAGTCCTCTATCATCCTTCTTATTCCTAAATACCTATTTGGTACCTATGGTAGTCTTCCCTTGAGGAAGAGGACATAGATTCCAAACCTTTTGTCTCTTGAATTGAAGCAGCTCCTTCTTTATTGCTTCAACCCAACTTCCATCCTTCAGAGCCACATCAATCTTCTTAGGCTCTATTTGGGATAAGAAACAAGAATGAAGACAAACATTTTTGTCATGGGTTTGTCCTCTTGTTTTCACCCTAGTCTTAACATATCCAATGATGTTTGTGGTGGGATATGACTTGTAGATTCTCAGTTGAGGAATCATAGTAAGTTGTTTGGATAGATCTAAATTAGTGAGATTTAGATCTGGTGCTTGACTATCATGCACCACATCAACACACTTCTCAAAAGAAACTTGATCCAATGAAAGTGTCACTTCATTGATGTTATCTTCTATGGAGTGGTTATCAGCATCAAGAAATTATTGATCACTCTCACCACCTCTATCTCCTCCTACATTGGAAATTCCTTCATTGGAGTTCAGTGTCTCTATGCTGGAATTTATAGGCACCTCAGATGTATCAACTGAAGAGTTTGTCATGGTTGTGCTAACAGGATTTCCAACTACAGGGCTGGTTACCACTGGAGCTGAAGCAGTTTGAACACTTGGTCTTTTCAGCTCAAATCTTGGATTAGAATCTCCTGTTGATAAGGTACCTGTAGATCCTAAAACATCTTCACAAGATTTGTTAAAACACTTGGTAACTAAATCAAGATCAAACAGGCAATCAGGACCAGAACCATTCACACTGGGTGTGCGCTCATTAAAGGTCATATTAGTTGACTTCTCAACTACTCTAGTTCTGAGATTATATACTCTATAAGCCTTGGCTTGGGATGAGTATCCAATAAAGTGTCCATCATCTGATTTCTTAGCAAATTTGGCTATTTGATCCTTGGTATTCAAGATGGTGCAAGGACATCCAAATGATTTGAGAAAACCAATGAAAGGTCTCCTTTTGTGCCACAGTTCATAAGGAGTCTTACCATGAGTCTTGACTACTAAAACTCTGTTCTACACATAGCAGGCAGTGCTGACTGCCTCTTAGCAACACCATTTTGCCGAGGAGTCATGGGAGCATTATATTGTCTTGTAATACCCTTTTCATCACAAAATGTATCAAGGTTTTGGTTTTAGAATTCATTCCTTGATCACATCTTATGGTCTTGACCTTGTGATCACATTGATTCTCAATTTTCAGAATGAAGTTCTTTAAGATTTCAAGAGTCTCATCCTTAGTTCTAAGGAAGAAGACCCAAGTATATCTTATGAAATCATTTGTGATTACTAAGCAATAAGAGGTCCTTCCTAGACTCATTACACTAGTAGGGCCAAAGATGTCGATATGTAATAAGTGTAGGGGAGTAGTGATAGAGTGCATTTCCTTTGGCTTGTGAGACACTTTGTGTTTCTTCCCTTTCAGGCATACAACACAATGGTCATCACTTGTAAACACTTTCTTTGGCATTCTAGTTACCAAAATCATTCTTAATTAATTTATTCATGTTGTTTACATGGCATATTCTTTATACAAGAGGAAAGATTTATCACAATTGGCTTTAGATAGAAAGCAAGAAACTTCTCCTGAATGGGATGTTTTCTGAAAGTCCATCTTATAAATGTGTCCCTTTCCTGGGGGCTCTAAACAGGATATGCTCTTAAGAAATGACCACCCCAGGCTTAAGAAAAATGCACTCATCTTCAGTGAACAGCATGTTGTATCTCTGATCACAAAATTAGGATACACATAAAAGATTGTATCCACAGTCCTTAACAAAGTTTACCTTCTTAATGTTGAGCTTACCATTTATGACCTTGCCCCTTCCTGTAATGTAACCACCAGATTCTCCTCTAAAAGCAACTGGCCCTCTATCAATTCTTTTAAAGTTTTGAAGCAAAGAGCCATTGCCTGTCATATGCCTGGTACAGTCACTGTCAATGATCCATACATTTCCTTTGGTCTTGAGCTATTCCTACACATAAAGAGATGGTTAGTTACATTTGGAAATCCAAGCCTTATTGGTCTTGGGCTTGTCAAAGTGCATTAAGGATAATGCAATAGGAATTGATCCTATATGCAAGTTATGAGGATCATTAACTGTTATTGATGAAGAACTTTTAGTCACATGGCCTTCCTTCATCTTCCACACCATCTTTGGAAGACTAGACTTGGCTTTTAATACTTCAAAAGTTTTGAAAACTTTGGAAGTTTTTGAGACTGAACCTTCGGAAGCTTTTGCATCCATTGCAGCAGACTTCAGTGCTTCGGAAGCATTCCTTTCTTCCAAGACCAAAATTTCTTTCGAAGGTAAGTTTTCACTTATCTTCTTCTTCACTTTGGAGCTTCTGAAAGGAAAAGACTTTCCTTCTGAAGCTATCTTCTTCTTCTTCTTCTTCTCAGAAGTTTTCTTCTTGGACATGTGGATAGTACTTTTGGGATTATAGATGCAATCCTTGGCAAAGTGAGAAGTACTACCACACATGATGCATTCAGTTTGCATGCTTCTAAAAGTCTTCCTTTGAGTGAGAGACTGAGCTTGATCGCTTTCCACTTCATTCTTCACCTTTTCAGATGATGCAATAGGCTTCTTGGGATGAGGCTTGCTTTTGAAACTAGATGGCTCAGGCTGTGTAGCAGTGGTGCACATTTTATCAGCCTTTTTCTCTTGACCAGGATGATTTGGACATGAACTCGGATTCCTGGTACTAGAATCTATAGTTAAGTCTTCAGTCTTTACCACTTCAAATCAAAAAGAGATAAAAACTTGCTTTTGCTTGGAGTTGAAAGTGGCCTTGATCTCTTAGGCATTCTTGGATTTTCTTTTTGCAGCCCTGATCAAATTCTTTCTTGTAGACTTTGTCATCCTTGGTTCTTCCTTCTCCCCAAAAGAATAGTGTCCCTTCTTAGGATAACCCTTGTCACTCACCTCAGGTTCATCCTTCACTATCTCCTCTTCATCTTTAACCTTAACTTGGATAGGATCAATGGAAGGTAGCTCATCTTGACAAGTTTCAGACCTTGGAGATCTAACAGATAGGAGTGTGTATGTGGAGGAGCTATTTCACTTGATCCTAGTCCCTGCCTGTTTTGGTAACAAACTTTTGTATGCAAGGATGAGGATATTATGTTCTTGAAGGTTTCTTCTTCAAGAACACATTTTTCTGCCTTGGCATTGCTGACCACAAGCTCAGCCTGGCATTCAGTTAACTTGGTTATGAGATCTTTGATTTGAGTCCTGTAGTTTGTGTGTTCATGCTTAAGAGTTGAAATGGTTTTCTCTAAATCTTCTATTTTCTATTTATAATCATTTTTAGCTCTTTTAAAGTCAGCTTTTAAGATATTTAACAACTCAAGATCAGATCTCACTTCCAAGTTGTAGGACCTATACATGTTAACTTTAGCAATACATTTAGGAGTACAAAGATGTTCTAATATCTTGGCTTCTTCATGATCAGCCATCAGTGCTTAGTTTGGAGAAGCATCTTCTACCTGAAAACTCCAGTCAAAGCCTCCCTCTTCAACAGCAACAGCAACATGTTGTTTAGGTTGGCTTGGCTTCTCAGTTCTGGGAGCTACATCAGTGTAGTTTGGTCTAAATTATGCTTGGACACCATTTGTCCTTGGTGTCGTGCACCCCCTAGCAAAGTGTCCCATTTAGTTACAGTTGTAACACTTCACCTTGCTTTTATCCAGGCCAAACTTTCCATTGGCCATATTGCTTGGAAACTTCCTTCATGTCCTCTTGTAGAACTTCTTGGCTCTATAAGTGAGGAGAGCCAACTATTGAACTATCTCTATGTACTCCAGATCATTTGGATGGATGCAGTCCAAGTCTACAAGAGTGAAGAGAAAGTTTTCACAACTTTCATTAGCAGACACAAAGGCTTGAGCAGAGCTTGTCTCTTGGAATGGGCATCCTTGGATGTAGCTCTCCCTTGGTGTCTCAGAGAATGTGATGAAAGGACCCTTTTGTGAGTTTTCAGGGTAGAAGATGAGATGATGTTGTGGTTATCTGTTATCCTTTTTAACCATATGAAGGGTTAAACTCTGCTGATTGTTAAAAGAGCTGCTTGATGGATTTTGCATATTCATCTCCATCTTGTAGCTGCTAAGGATACCATACAGCTCTATGAGAGTAAGGGTAGATACGTTCTTAGTTCTTTGATGGCCACATAATAGTGAGTCCATTTTCTGGGAAGAGAGAACATGAATTACCTCACATGTCTCTATTCTCAAGTTTTACTCCAACATCCATTAGAGTATCCATAATCTCAACATACCTGAAGTATTGTTGAGTCATGGTTTCACCTATCTTGTAGGTGAAGTTCTCAAACTGTTGCTTCATGATGTCTTTCTTGTTCTCTTTGGCTTTATCAAACCCCTCATACATGAGCTTCAGTGCATCCCATAGCTGCTTTGTAGTCTTGCACTTCTTGAAGCCTCTATATATGACGTTAGGAAGAGCAGTTTGGAGGGTGGTCATGGCTTTCTAATCTACATCAATCTTCTTCCGGTGTTCTTTAGAGTAGTCAGCCATTTCCTTTGGTATCATCCCACCTCCAGCAATGGATGAAGCTATGCTTGGGATGTGAGGTCCTTCTACAACAGATCTCCACATCCTACTGTCTTGAGACTTGATGAACCCTTCTATACGTTGGTACCAAGTATCAAAGTTATCAGGAGTGATCAGTGGAGACTTTGTCATAGTACCGGTTTCCATATCAGCCTTAGAGATCGCTGCCATTTGAGTTGATAAGTGTGTTATGAAACTGAGGAGATTTAAGATGGTGAGATCTTACAATCAAGAGCCTAAAATGCTTTGATACCAATTGCAGTACTGGTTATGATCAATGCAACAGTTTCACAAGGTGAGGGGAGTTGAGAACACTTAGCAATTCAAATAGGGAACCAGTTAGAAATGAAACAAGAACACAAGTAACAAGAACAAGAACACTCAGAAATAGTTTTCAAGAATGATGTATATTGCACTCAAGTTCTTTTACAAGTGTTACAAAGCATAAAATCAAATGACAAGTACTTAGACACTTTATACTTCATCCTATAGCCAGCCATACTTTGAAGGCCAACTAGAAACACTAATCTAGACAGCAAGATCAATGTAAAGTCAAAAGGCAGATTGCCTTTTAACTAGTGACTATGATAGGCCATAGCTTACATCCTAATCTATTACAAAAAGGATAAAAGTATATAGTTGGAAAGTTATAGACAAAAGAACCTTAATCTACAGTTGACAAAAGCATGGACCTTTTCACCAACTCATATAAGTTGGTGAGACATCAGAAGTGGAAATGAAAAGTTGTTAAGCTTTTGTCAAAAGGTGATTCAGAGAAATCATGTCTTCTCTGTCTTCGGAAGAAATCAGTCTTTGGCTTCGAAAGACTTTGTCTTTAAAGCTTCGGAGGACTTCATCTTTGGCTTCGGATGATTTGGTCTTTTGGCTTTGGAAGATTTGATACTTGGCATAACTTACTAAGTTATATCAAATCTTTCTAAGTAACTTCCTTGTACTTGCATGTGCATGCTGAGAGCTCTTTTGGTTGCATCAGCCTCTAAGTGTAATCCTTATACTCTATCCAATATGGTGAGCACATTAGAGTGATCAAGCAGAATATCAAGAAGGGTGAGCTGGTTGACTTGCATTCTCCATCAAGCCAGGTTGCACCTAAAGTTAAGGTCAAGGTTGAACCATAAGAAACAATATAACCTGGACCTAGTGTTGCATCTTAGCCAGCTTCATCTTCTGACCCACAGTAGGGTCTTGATCTATCTCCTTCTAAATCTGGGAGGGAAAAGGACCCAACTAAGGAGGAGAAACAAGAAACATCTGGTACTCAAGACCAAACTCCTCAGTTAAAATATAGAAAGAGGAAAAGGATGGCCATTAGAAAGGATAAGAAGAAGAAGATGTCCAAGGCATCCACCTCTGTACCTCAGGATGAGTCAGAACATCCTAAGAGTAATCAAGAAGAGGCTGCTCATCCAACTCCCATCCAAGTAGAACCTCTTGCTGTTGAGAGACCCATCCTGTCTTGGGCATTTACTACTAACCCAGACATATGGTATCTTACTAGAGATTAAGGGGGTCAAGATGTGTACTTCTTGCAAAACATACTTGACCTTCCTATGCATGATCTCTATGACATGAGAAGGTACTTTGAAAGTCTGAGGAATCCTGACCAATTGATGATGAAGGGAATGGTCTTGATTCTGATGAGGACTGTCAACAGATGAAGATCAAGATTCAAAGTTTTCCTTCAGTTTTGGTAGCATCAGCCTAGGGGGAGTTTGTAAGGATTACACTTAGAGGCTGATGCAACCAAAAAGCTCTTAGCATGCACATGTGAAGTATAAGAAAGTTACTTCGAAATGTAGGATATAACTTAATGAAATACACTAAGTATCAAATCTTTCGGAGCCAAATGATCATTTCTTCTAAAGACAGAGAAGACATGCTTTCTCTGACTTACTTTTGACAAAAGCTGAACCATTTTTCACTGCCATTTCTGAAGACACACCAACTTATATGAGTTGGTGAAAAGTCCACACTTTTGTCAACTGTAGATTATGGTCATAGTGTCTATAACTTTCTACTTATGTACTTTTATCCTTTTTGTATTAGATAAGGATGTGAGCTATGGCATGTCATAGTCACTAGTCAAAAGGCAATCTGCCTTTTGACTTTACATTGATCTTGTTGTCTAGGTTAGTGTTTCCAGCTGGCCTTCAAAGTATGGCCGCTGTAGGATGTAGTATAAAGTATCTCAAGTACCAGTCCATAGGACTAAGCTTTATAACACTTTGTAAAAGAAACTTGAGAGTAATATACATCATTCTTGAAAACCATCTTATTATGTCCTTGTTCTGTTCTTTACTTGTGTTCTTTGTTTCACTTTAAGTCGGTTCACTGTTTGATCTATTAAGTGTTCTAAGTCACTCCAAACATTGTGAAACTATTGTATTGACCCCCTTCACCGATCCTGTAAAAGGTGAATCAAAATCATATAAGAACAAATGAATCAAATTCAAACAAGAACAAGTGAATCATAATGTAAGAAATGATGTTGCTATATATCGTGTCTTATGTATATACCTATGTATCTAGGCTAATTATGTTACTTGTCATCTTTGCCTATGTAGCAAATTTACTAATATGTATGGGGGTGTTCACGGTTCGCTTTTGACGGTTTAGATCAAAGCATGAGCCAAACACCTAGTAATGGTTTTTGATTATTGACAGGGTTTTTATGAGAATGAAAATCTCAGTTGATGCGACTCAACTTAGGATCGAATATGATGATTGAGTCAGTAATATAGTTGTAGAATTACTATAATACAAAACATTAACTACTAAAGTAAGTGCTTTGATGAACAGTTCATAAAGACAACAAGGTTACTGCTAAAATTGTATAATATTATGACTGATGGAAGAAGCTTACAAAGTTAGGGTATACTATTCTATTTATAGGCATACCCATTACCTGTACAAAATAACTAAACTACCCTGATTATTATACATCAGAATCTAGTCTAAGTACAAAAATAACATAAGCATTTGTAAGTGTTCATTCGTATTGACTAATGCGGATGAACAAGTCTTCATCAGCATTTGTTGTTGATTGTCTTCAGTATTAACTTAGTTCATCCGCATTTGTTGTTGCGGATTAACAAGTCTTGGCAGCATTTCCTTTGTTCATCCGTATTAGTTAATGCAGATGAACTAATACTTGTCAGCATTTGTTCAATGGTCATCCGCATTAACTAATGCGGAGACTTCAACACTTGTCTTTTTCTTGTCTTTTCTTCTGTCTTCTGTTTTTTTTTTTTTTGTCTTTGTCTTCTGTCTTGTTGATTTCCAACCAGAGCAACCTACAACCACCTCTTGAATTAGCAAGTATGATCCTTTCAGGGTCTAACAATACTTCCCCTAAGGATTATACTGCCTAAGTTCTTCAAGAGTGTGATGGTGGAGGAGGTTGTGATGATTCTGGTGGTTCTTGTTGTTCTTCCTTTGGTTGGACTGTTGTTAAGGAGAGTGTGGATGCAGTTTCAGTAGGAAGTACAGGTTCTGCCAAAGAAGGATCCAAGATTGCCTTGATCATATTTAAGAAATCCTTGGCATCATTCATCTTTTCTCTGCTCAGGACATGTATCTTCATCGGACTCATAGTGTGTATGGCAGCAATGGGAATTTATTTCAAAGAGATGGGTTCCCACACAGAAATTATGGAAAGACCATCTCTGTGAATCAGTAGTGATCCACCTGCATTAACTTCCAGCTTTACAATGTTGCCCATTTGGAGAGGCACCTTCTTTTTCTTTCTTTGCTCCTTTTTCTTGTTTATTCTATCATATGCCATCTTTAAAATCTTGATACATTTTAGAAAGAACTCCAAGTCATCTTCTCCCAGTTTGTTGCTGAGATCTTTGAAGTGTCTTGTGAAAATATAGTGAATATAAGATTCATCCAACAGCCTTACTTCATATCCACTGAACAGTCTAATTTTAGGTGCTTTTTTTCCACCCTATTTCCTCTCAATTATTAACTCAAATGTTTTCTCATCATAGTACACATTGGAGATTGGCTTAGTCTTGTGAGTTCCAGCAACCATCTTCCTTTTTAATGACTCAGTTGGCTTTACATTCAATTCAGGAAATACCAACTCTTCTGCTTCTCTCTTTTTCTTTTGTTCCAGAGGATTTCCGAAAGATCTATCCTTTATCAAACAAATAGCTTTCAGAGATTTTAAGTTGTTTGTCTTCTTAAACATTTCCAGAATGTCTTCAAACTTATATCCTCTATACATGGCATCATGATTGATCAATTCAAGCTCTGCCAATTCCTTTAGGTCATGAATCTCCATTGAGTTCACCAGAGCAGAGTACTCTATGAAAAATTGAACAAGCCAAGAGATCCTCTTTACCATAAACATGTTCCAACTGCTGCCATACTTCCAGGCAATGATTTTAACATCAGTTTTGCCTTTAGGAGCAGACACACCCTTAATCATCTCAGAGGTGGTTAACCCTTCCTGCAGCTAAGTTGGGAGGGTTCAATGAACCATTCTGGATTCTTATGAAACATGGGTACCAAGACATCTTGATCCTTGGTAGTAAGTTGAACATCTTGTGCTGAAGTTCTTGTTCTTGGTTTTCTTCCGGTTACTTCTTCTTCTATGGACTGAAGTCTCTCCTTCTTTTCTTTAATCATCATCAGCATTGCAGCCCTTAGAGAGTTGGTCTTCATATTACCCAGCTTTCTTTTTACGAACCCTTGCATGGATAAATAATCCTTCATTTCCCTATCAGTCAAACTGTAGGGATCAGGATATGTAGATTGGGTTTCTTGATGCTTTACAGGTTTGGCAGCACTTGTAGTGATTTGGGCAGTTTTAATCTTCTTCTCATAATCAGTGACAAAGGTGGGATCAAGCAGCTTTTCCATTTTTCCACCTCTTCAACCATGCCCTCATAAGTCATGCTAAACTCTTCATCTGCCTCATATCCATGATTGATCAGATACATGGCCTTAATCATGAGATCATCTGATTGTGCTTTTTCAACCATTTCTTCAACTGATGTTTCAGCCTTTGCAAGACTGTCATGTTTCATCATATCCTCCTTCAATCTCTCTTTCTTTTAATACAATCACCTCAAGTATATCTTTTAGCTCCTTTTCTGCCTTCTCATGTTCTTCTAAAAATTCAGCTATACCTGCTAGGCTTCTTGGATCATCTTTTTGTTTCTTAACAGGTTGTTCTTCTTCTACCATTGGTAGTTTGCCTTTAGCTTTCTCTATTAAGTACTTCCTTTTTCTTGAATATGTATACAGTCTAGGGCCAGAGGTTGATGGGACAGATGCTTCCACTTCTTGTTTCTTTCTTTCAATCTCAAGCTTTTCAGCTTCTTGATTCTATTTCTCATCAGCTTCTTTCTGTTTTTCAGCTTCTTCAATCTGTTTTGCAGCCATTTCCCTTTCTTTCATTTCTTCACATAAGCTTTTGATCAATTCTTGTTGTTCAACAGTCAAGGTGACTGCTGGAACAAGCTGCAGCTTTAATTCTTCTTGTATAGGAATTGGATTCGTAGGGATTACAACAATTGGCTCTACAGGAGTTATGATATCTTTGATGTAGTCCCAAAATTCTTCATCAATGATGAACTCACTAGAGGAGTACATATCCAGATCTTCTATAAGCTCTTTCATGATTGAATCTTCTTCAGTAGAGGGATCAGAATGCACAACCATTGCAAACTTTCTTCACCCCCAACCTCACTATGTTCTGCTTGTTGTGAGGTTTCAGCCTTTTTTGTTTCCACATCATCTTGATCAGGCACTTCTCTTGCCACTTCATCTTTTAGCTTTGCAAGCATATCTAATTCAGAAACTCTTTTGTTTAGAGCTTCAATCTATTTATTGAGATCAGCTATAATGTCTGTTTGCATCTCAATGAGGTTTTCTTGTTCTTCCAAAGCAATGGTCTGGATAGCTGCAGTATCCAAGTGACCACTGATTTCTTCTCTTGACATATCTAAGGCAGCTTTGAGTCTTTCAATCTCTTTATCCTTTTTCATTCTTTTTAGCCTCATATTTGATTCTTAGTTCTTTGAGCTCCTTTTCTTTTTCATCTAGCTCAAGAATTTGTCATTTATTATCCCAGCCCTTCTCTCTTTCTCCATCCTTGCAACTTTCTGCAACAGATCACTGATTATTTTGTCTTTCTCATCTGGTCTGTTTATTTCTGATTTAGCAAAGCTCTCTAATGGTCCTTCATCTGAGAGTGTTAGTCTCATAGGAGGTTGTGCAGGAGGATGATCATCAGATGATGATTCAGAAGAATCTAATGAGCTGGCAGATTCACCAGCTTCACCAAAATCAGCAGCAGCTTATGGAGATGAGATAGAGGGTGATAATTGATGGATTTGGATTGGAGATTGTTGAGGTGATTTAGTGATTTGGATTGGTGAATGTGAAGGAGAAATAGTGGGTTGTATTAGTGAATGTGGAGGTGAAATAGTAGGTGATGCACCAAAGGGTGAGGGAAATACTTGTTCATGAACCATAGGCATAATGTGAAGATCACCACCTACATCACCTTGTGGTGACACTGTCCTTGGTATGTCTTCAGCAGCCTCAGCATGCTCATTAACAGTGTGTTGATCAATAGCAGCTGGATGCTCTTCAACAAATTCTTATTCATCAGCTGGTTCTTCCATAGCTTGTTCCTCAACAACTTGTTCCTCCATAATAGGAACAGCTTCATCTGCAGCAGCTTCTTGCACTTCTTCATTGTTAATCTATTGCAACATCCAAGGAAGTAATGGAAAGAAGGTTCCACTATAGAAATTCCTTGGATCCCTCTTTTTGATGCAATTGAATGACTTGGCATTATAATGAGGGATGTCCAAAACAGGGCCTTCTGGTACAAGATTTGGAAATGCTTTATTGATGAAACATTGGAAAAATCATGGGTACATCAGAAACATGTGCCTTCTCCTTCTTGAATGTTTGATATCAGACCATTGAAAACATAGGCAGACATGTTGAAAGGTCTGTTTGTGCACAAGGCACAGATGGCTGATGATATGGTGATAGGGATGTCATTCCAACATGTCTTTCTCTTGGATAGGCAATGTTGTATAAGTGAATGAGAAACCTCCATTGGAGATCAACTAACCCTTTGACAATCTGCTTCCCTTCAAAACCACCTTCATACCTAATGTTAGCAAAGAAAGTCATAATCTCATCTTCTTCAAGCTCTAGTGGAGAGTTCTCATCATCTTCAAATTGTAGACACTTTCTCATAATTTGTTCAGTGATTACTAGAGTGTGATCATTAGTGATTCTTCCTGAAATAGTCTTCTCTCCATTAATCTCTGCTACTTCAGCTGTTCCCCAGAAAGATCTAATGTGGTTCTCATAAATGATGGGTCTAACTGTAATAGCATGTGCCACTCTGGTAGTAGAGATAAATCTGATCATATCTCTTAATCCTTCAGCTTTAGGCACAGTATGATCAAGAAATCCACTGACATTGTGGAGCTTACTCCATGTCAGATTAGCCATGGATTCTGCAATAGATACAAATGAGTTAGTAATGTTTTAACATTTATTATATCATGTGCACTTGATCAAGTTTGACTTTTCATATTTTGACTTTTTCAGGTCAAAATTGAAATTTCAAATGTTACTGTTTTATTAGATTTTTGACCTAATCTTGACTTAGGTGATGGAGACTCATTGAAGTTAAGTTTTATGCTTAATTTTTGATCATTTTGGTGTTTCAAACATTCTTTTCAACTAGAACATTGGATTTGATTTACACAGTCCCAAGTTTCGATTCCCAGTTCATCGTGGTTCAAATTAGGGTTTGAAAATCAGTTGTTCTTTGTTATTCACATAAACATCTGTTTCAATGAACTTGAGAATGTCATTTAAATCCATTGTTCTTGGTTGCATTTAGGAATTATCTCAAACCTAGGGTTCTATGTTCATGCAGGTTCGATAGTTGAGGTTTTTGAATCCATTGAGAATCACCTTTTTGTTTGGTAACACTATGATGATGAATCAGAATAAACTGATATGAAGTTGATTGAATCATAGTAAACCCTTGATTAGTGAATGTTTGAATGATGGTGAAGAATAGTAGATGAACGCTCGTCGCACTATGAAAGTTCACTCAAATTTGAAAAGTAATAAATGACTCACATTAAATGTGTTTAAATAGTACATTTGAAAACTTGCCCAAAATTTACAAGTGTGAACAAATGCGTAAAGAAATTTCACTACTGTAGCAAATGCGCATGAAGAATTTCTTTGCGCGCATTTACTATAGCAAATGCGCATGATCATTTTGTCATGAGCGCATTTACTGAAACAAATGCAGAAGAACAAGTTAACTTGTCCGCATTGACTGTAGCAAGTGCGGAGCAAGAAAATAACTTAACCGCATTTACTATAACTAATACGGATGAACAACTTTAACTTAATTGCATTACTGTAGCAAATGCGGAAGAACAAGTTAGACTGTCCGCATTTACTGTAGCAAATGTGGAAGAACAAAAAGTTGTCCGCATTAGTTACACTTGAACAAAAAAAATAGTTACCCGCATTGGTTATGTGTCTGGGTTACCTTAACCCGCATTAGCCAATACACTTACCCGCATTAATTTTGAACTTGTCAAAAATTAATGTTTTCTGTAGAGGATGATTCTGACTGTTTTTGCACACTGATGTTCTTGATTTTTATGAAGACGAGTCTGCTGTTTTGTTTTTATGAAGTTTTAGTTGTTACTTGTATTGACAATTCTTGCTTGGATTAACTTGTATACCCTATGTGATACAAGTTTCCCAGTTTTAACTGATCTTGGACTTTGTGCTACCAAGTATCTGCATACACTGAGATACTTATGGTATAACTTTCATACCAACACAGTCAGTTGTTTTCAAAAATTTTATGTTTTATGTTTTTGTGAATATTTTCTTTTAATTTTTAAAATTACTCCCCCTAAAGTTTATATCCAAATTGGATAGAAACTTTAATGAGTTTTTAAACTTAAAAAGAAAATATTTCTTTAATATTTTTGTTTTTCTTATCTACACATGAAGAGGATGTGTACCTTATTTGAGATCATATCAATCTAACCTTTCACAAGTGCAAATAGTCATGATCCTATTGATTGTAGGTATGTTTGTCCTCTTAAACTCAAGCTTGGTTAATATTTTAATGCATGTGATCTTTATCATGTTTTGAATGGATTAAATATTCAACATTTACCTCACACTTAACAGTATGGAAAGGTCAACTACCCTCATGAAATGTATGGTAGAAATTTTTCACAACTTACATGACCAGGTCGTTTAAATTATGAAATCTCATTTTGATTTGAGGAAGGGGGATCCTTATTGGGATTCTTTTGTTTTGATCCTTGTGTTTATTTGATCCACATTGGGATTCTTTTTCACTTTACTTTGGAAGGTGATCCGCTTTGGGATTCTTTTTGTTCATTCACTAGGAATGTATTCTTTATTGATTCATCCAGGTTGGATGTGTTCCACATTGGAAATCTTTTTGGATCTTGACATCAGCACTATGTGCCTATTTCTCTAGATCTTTGCTCAGCAAAACAGAAAAGAAACTGATGTGGGTGAATGAGATTCATAAAGTATCACTACCTGGTGTGTTTAGGTTGCTACACACACCCACACTTGGATAAGATAATTACTTACTTTCACCCTGAGATGATAGTTTCACAGTTGAATATGAACTTTAGTTTATCACAGCATGTATTTTCTTTTCCAAGATGAGCCTACCCGCATATCAGATAAGTCATGTCAGTCTTTCAAGATTTTAAAATAAGCACATTGAATGATATAACGATTGTAATTATATCATTTCCCAATAAAAATACAATGCATGAATTACAACAAAATTGATTTCTTTTTGTATATTTTTTTTTTGAATGTTTTTGTGAATTTTTTTTACTCAAGGTTAATCATGCCAATTGATTGGACTAAGAATTCAAACCGACTAGGGTCAAATGCTTTAGTAAACAAGTCAGCTAGCTGATTGTCTGAGTTAACCTGAATCAGCTTGATTAACCTTTTTTCAGCACAGTCTCTCAAAAAATGATACTGATTTCAATATGTTTGGTTTTTGAGTACTGAACTGGATTATTTGTTATGAAGACTGCTGCTGTGTTATCAATGTAAATTGGTGTGTGCAAGAAATTATAACCATAATCAAGCATCTGGTTTTGAATCTAGAGAACTTGAGAGCAACAAGATGATGCTACAATGTATTCATCTTCTGTTGTGGAAACAGATACATTTGTCTATTTCTTGCACTGCCAGGAGACTAGTCTGGGACCAAGAAATTGACAACCTCCAGAAGTGGACTTCTTATTGAAGTTGCATCCCCCGTAGTCACTGTCTGTGTATGCATAGAGATTAAAATCTCCTTCCTTAGGGTACCATAATCCAAGAGCAGGTTTGCCTTTAAGATATCTGAATATCCTCTTGACAGCATTCACATGAGATTCTTTGGGATCTGCCTGATATCTGGCACAAACACATACACCAAACATAATGTCAGGTCTACTAGCTGTAAGATACATAAGTGACCCTATCATTGATCTATAGAGAGTCTGATCCACTAATTTTTCTTCTAAGTCTGGACCAATCTTCACTTTGGTATCTACAGGAGTTCTGATAGACTGACAGTCTGCAAAATTAAATTTCTTCAACATTGATTCCACATATTTTGATTGATTGATGAATATTCCATCTACTCTCTGTTGTACTTGCAATCCTAAGAAAAAAGTGAGCTCTCCCATAGCACTCATTTGAAACTTATAATACATGAGGTTCTCAAAGTCTTTACAGAGTTCCTAGTTTGTTGAGCCAAAAATGATATCATCCACATAAATCTGAACAAGTAGCAGCTCATGTCCTTTCTTCTTCTTGAATAAAGTCTGATCAATCTTTCCTCTTTCATAACCATGATCAAGAAGAAAAGTTGACAGAGTCTCATACCATTTTTGAGGGGCTTGATATAAGCCATACAAAGCTTTGTCAAGCTTGTATACTCTGTGAGGGAAATCAGGATCCCCAAAGACTGGTGGTTGACTCACATAGACTTCTTTGGAGATTTTTCCATTCAAAAATGCACACTTTACATCCATTTGATACACAGTGAATTTCATGGATACAGAGTAAGCAAGAAAGAGTCGTATGGTTTCCAATCTCGCAACAGGAGCAAACACTTCGTCATAGTCGATTCCTTCTTCTTGAGTGTAGCCATGTGCAACCAATCTTGCCTTGTTTCTGATGACAATCCCCCTGTCATCAGTCTTGTTTCAGTATAGCCATCTAATGCTGATAGGGTATTGTCCTTCAGGAAGATCCACCAGTTGCCATACCTCTTGTTTCTAGAACTGTAGCAATTCTTCCTGCATTACATCAATCTAGCTATTGTCTTAAAGTGCCTCTTTAATATTCTTAGGTACAGTTTAACACAGAAAGCAAGAAAACAAACAGATGTTTTAGATACTTGACCGGCTTCTGGTCACCCGCTCATCAAAATCACCAATGATGTTGGACACTGGATGGTTCTTGTGTGTTCTGGTAATTGGAATCAAATCACCAGCAATGGTCATATCAAGATTGGAGACATTCAGATCATCTTGGTGAGAGGCATGTTCAGGTTGAGATGTAGGAGAATGATGAAAGTAATCAAATGCTTCAACATCTTTAGCTTCAGCAACACTTTGGATACTTTCATCATTTGTATTTCCTTCTGTTTCAACTGGTACAGAAGCTGATTCTGGGTTTCTCACTTCAGTTGAAGGTTCAACTAAAGGAGTAGGAATTGAGCTAGGACCAGCCTCAGTTGAAACACTCTGATGTTGTGTGACTTGTCTGCCGGATCTGCTTGTAGTGAGACTTCTTCACTAAATGGATCATTAGAAGAAGGTGGAATCATAGGAAAGTCATTTCTTCTTTCCACTGTTCCAGATGATCCTGCATAAGACAAGTGAAACTGATCAAAAGATATAGTAAATAAGTCAATATCAAACAACCAATCAGGACCATTTGTTGATTTGGGAAAAGAATGCTCATTATTGGTTGATTCATCAATGATGTTTAATCTAGGATTAAACACTCTAAAAGCCTTTGAGACGGAGGAATACCCCACAAAGAATCCCTCGTCAGACTTAGGAGCAAACTTTCCTAAATGGTCTCGGGTGTTCAATATTGAGACGAGACAACCAAATGACTTCAAAAATCCAATAAACGGTTTTCTGGTAAAAGAAGTTCATATGGTATTTTTTTGCTTTCTTTAATGATCAAAGTTCTATTTTGCACAAAGCACGATGTGTTTACAGCTTCTGCCCAAAAGGTAATTGGCAGTTTTGCATCGGCTAGCATTGTTCGTGCAGCTTCAATCAGTGTTCTATTTCTTCTTTCAGCTACTCCATTTTGTTGAGGAGTCCTAGCTACACTGAATTGATGAACAATGCCTTTTTGTGTACAAAATGAACTTAGATCTTCATTCTTGAATTTTGTCCTATTGTCACTTCTGATTGATTTTACCTTTAGATCAAGTTGATTTTCTATTTTTATGATAAAATCTTTTATGATGTGGGATGCCTCGTTTTTATGAAGTAAAAAGAAAACCCATGTAAATCGTGTAAAGTCATCTATGATCACCAAACAATAATGCTTCTTTCTAATACTCATGACATGAGTTGGACCTAAAAGATCCATGTAAAGTAATTTCAATGGAGAATTATTTATGTTCACGACCTTTGGCTTATGAGAGGACTTATGTTGTTTTCCTTTGAGACATGCAGTACAGTGATCAACAAAATGAAATTCTTTTTGAGGTAATCCAATTACATGATTTTCTTTGACCAATTTGTTCATGTTTTTAAAGTTTGTGTGTCCTAAACGTCTATGCCAAAGTTGTGACTCATCAAAAGATGCTTTAGACAACAGACATGTCTCTTCTGAGGGGTATGCAGAATTAAGGTTCAAGACATATGTATTATTCTTCCTCGAAGTTTTCAAGACAACCCATTCTTCAGGAATTTGAAATCCTAGTTTTAGAATGTAGCAATGAGTGTTAGTGAAGTGAGTGGAATATTTCTTATCACAGATCTGTGACACGCTAAGCAGATTAAAGTTCAGTTGCTCGCAGTAGTTGACTTTGTCAAAGCTCAGCAGTCCATTTGCCATAGATCCTTCCCCTGTAATTCTACCACCTTGTGAATCTCCACCAAATGCCATAGTAGTTCCTTGAATATGCTTGAAATCATGAAGGAGGGAACTATCTCCAGTCATGTGACGGGAGCATCCACTGTCCACGTACCATAAGCTGTTGGACCTGTATGGACGACCCTACAAGCATGAAAGAACTAGTTAGATGATGGAACCCAAGCCATGATGGTCTTGGGTTGTCCGTTTCTATCCATCACTGTGACTTCTTGATATTTTCCTCTTGGTTGTGTTTTGGAGGATGAAGCTTTCATCGATTTTTGTTGATTTCTTTTTGGTTTGATTTCATCAATTTTAGCTGAACAGTCAGAAGAGTGTACAATTCTTTGATCTCGGTTTCTATGTAAAAATTGGATACGTTTCTGTTTCTTTGAAATCACTGTATTATTTTGTTTTGAAGAAGAATTCTGTGATTGTTTTCTAATAGTATCAATGTTCCTTTTGATGTTTTTAGGCTGCCATTGATCATAGAAATCCATGTCAGAAGTTGACACTTGTTGATGTTTAAGTTCTCTTGAACTTCTGATGTTGTCAGATGAAATTGGTGAAATGGGCTTGTTTTGAGGAATTCTAAAGCCCTTTTGTTTATAGAAACAATCAGACGTGTTATGATTAGTCATATCACATACAGAACAATACTTGTTAAAATAACAATTTTTGGTTGAGTGATTGTTCATGTCACAGATAGAGCAATATTTATTAAAATAACACTCATTCGTATTGTGATTACACATGTCAAAAACGTCATAATAAATTTGCTTTTCTTTTGACTTTGAAGAAGAAGCCACATCAGTCTTTGTGGTGGCAGCAGATTGTTTCACAAATCTGACTTGCTTGGTTTTTATGGACTGATTTTGCTTCTTTTTGTTCTTGTTTAATTCCCTTTCAAATTGTTCCACATGTTCTTTGTTACAAATGTCAAAACCGACTCCTTGTTTATTTTTAGCAAATGATGAAACAGTTTTTACATTTGATTTTTGGTTCACAGTGGATTTTCCATTGGACACTGATGAAGTCTTACTTTTCTCTTTGGATTTCAATGAAACCTTTTCTGATTTGTTTGAATTTTTAGGAGATTTGATCTCACAATCAGATTTGATTTCAGCAGAGAGTTTCACTGAACATTCAGCAGTGTTATTCTTCTTGATTTTTTCAGGAATAAATTTCACAAAGGGAATGATGGCTTTGACTGGGCTCTTTGGTTTTTGGACAACTACAGGTTTGTCTGAGCACTCTTTAATCTTGATTGGATGACCCAGTTTGATTTTATCCTCATTTGTTTCAATGTAAATACTTGGTGTATTATGAGGATTAGTTGTTTATGAAACAATTGTTTTGGTTTCAATGACTTTAGGTTCAATTGACTCAGATTTGGTGAGTAACTCTGGCATAACTGGGTAGTTGTCATTATATAGAGGAGGACAAGTTTTGTAACCTATCCCAGTCATATCATTTGCTCCCTTTTGAGATTCAAGTAACTCTTGCAGCTTGAAAGATGAGAGTTGAAACTTTTCAAGTTTCACTTCAGTGGCTGATTGCTTAGCTTTTGATTTGGTTAACAGTTCAGTTAACCTCTCATTCTCAGCTGCAAGTGTAATCTTCTCACCATGAAGTGTTTCCATGTCAGATAAAAGAGACTTGATTTTGACATCAAAATATCTCATTTCTTGTTTTAGCATTTCAGATTTCACTTTTTCTTCTTTTATTGTATTAGCCAATTTATGATTGTGTTCTTTATATCCCTGAACTTCAAGAACACATTTATCTGAACATAGATTAGATTTTACCTCAGATGGCATTGGAGTGGGGCCATCATTGATATGAGCCATAAGAGCATGATTCTGAAATTAAGGTTGAACTTCCTCAGCATATAAGCTCCAATCACATACTCCATCTTGTCTGATGACAAGAGCATTAGAAGTTGTTTGGCTATTCCCCTGAGCTTGATGAGCCAATTGAGGTTGTCTTGATGAATTGACAGTTGCTGAATTTGATGCTGGTTCTGATTTTGATGATGATTGCTTGACTGAAACTGGTTTTGATGATGATTGCCTGACTGAAAGCTTTAAGTGGATTGAGATGAATTCTGACCATGAGCAGGTCTTTGATAGTTGGTGTTGCTTCTTCTGGGAGCATTGCATTCCCTGGAGAAGTGACCAGTCATTCCATAGTTAAAGCACTTAACCTTGGATTTGTCATATCCAAGTTTAGTGTTTTCATTAAGACTCAGTTTCTTCCCTTTTCTGAAGAATTTCTTTGCTCTCATAGCAATCATGGCCATCTGCCATTGCAAATCCATCTCTTCAACATCATCAGGATCCATTTCTTCTAGATCCTCCTGAATTAAGTGTGCTGACATGAGTCTCCCCCAAGGTAAGCTTCAAAACTAGCAACAAAGGCATTGTAAGTTGCCTTTTGCTCTTCAGATCTTTGGTTACTTGGCAAACTTATGGGTGTTGCAGTTGATTGAGCAGAGATTGATTTTTTGTGTTGTTGAGGGGCAGCAAAAAGACCAGTTGACTTTGATTGTTCTCTTGATGATAGAAAATCTTCTTCTTCAGTTATAAAAGAATTCTCAACAGAGTGTGTTTCAGAAGGAAACTTGTATGCTTCTATGGCTTGGGGTCCACTAAGATTTCTGCTTCGTTCATCCAGCTCTAGTGCTTCAATTTTTGCAATCATTATGTTTAGGCTTGTACTCTCCAAGTCAAGAGTGTTCTTTAACATGGTGATATTTTGCTTCTAATTTTCTGGTAAGCTATGCAGCATCTTCTTGTTCATCTCCTTTTCCTTGTAGGTGACTCCCATAATCTCAAGATCATTTACCAATTGGACAAATCTATGTAATTGCCTTGAAATAGATTCTTCTTTTGTATGGTGAAATGTATCATATTGATTAATCAGTTTATCTTTGTTAATTTCAGTAACCTCACTGCTCCCTTCACACATAATTTGCAGAGCATCCCAAACCCCTTTGGTTGTTCCATATTTTTCCAGCCTTTTGAGTACATCCATTTTCAAAGCTTGTGTTAGAATGGAGTATGCTTTAAGATCAATCTTGATTTTCTTGTACTCTTCATCTTCAAGATTTAACTTGGATCCTCAATGGGAATTCTTGATGTTCTGTATTGTGTAGCTTGATCAGCATTTAGTGACAGTGGAATGTAAGGCCCTTTGCAAATTGATATCCAATAGTCCGGATCTACACCTGTAATGTAATTTCTAAACCTGATTTTCCACTGCTTAAACTCAGATTTGTGTTTAAGCATTGGAGGTTTAGAAGCATGCCCAAGTTCAGAGAGATTATGTGAATCCATTGTTAATTTACTGATTTTTGTTACTTGGTTTTGAGTACTTTTTAGTTGATTTTATGTCTTTGTAAGGTTTGAGCAGTGTATAGTCCTTGTCTTCTTTGTTCAACAGTTCTTAGCAAGTGTCGATCTAGATGAGTTCACTGGTTTCACTGTTAGTTTGTGAGAACTGAACAAACACAGATTTGTTAAGATGAAGTTTTTTGTTGTTTTTCAGTATGTATATTTATCAGCATTCAAGATCTGCTAATAAACAACTCAATCACCAGATCAATCGATGTTCATTCAAAATCTGCACTGATTTTGAGATGAATTCAAGAGCCGAGGCTCTGATACCAATTGACAGGGTTTTTATGAGAATGAAAATCTCAGTTGATGTGACTCAACTTAGGATCGAATATGATGATTGAGTCGGTAATATAGTTGCGGAATTACTATATTACAGAACATTAACTACTGAAGTAAATGATTTGATGAACAGTTCACAAAGACAACAAGGTTACTGCTGAAAATGTATAATATTATGACTGATGGAAGAAGCTTACAAAGTTAGGGTATACTATTCTATTTATAGGCATACCTATTACCTATACAAAATGACTAAACTACCCTGATTATTATACATCGGAATCTAGTCTAAGTACAAAAATAACATAAGCATTTGTAAGTGTTCATTCGCATTGACTAATGCGGATGAACAAGTCTTCATCAGCATTTGTTGTTGATTGTCTTCAGCATTAACTTAGTTCATCCGCATTTGTTGTTACGGATGAACAAGTCTTGGCAGCATTTCTTAATGAGGAGACTTCAACACTTGTCTTTTTCTTGTCTTTTCTTCTGTCTTTTGTTTTTTTTTTTTTTTTTTTTTTTTTTTTTGTCTTTGTCTTCTGTCTTGTTGATTTCCAACCAGAGCAACGTACAACCACCTCTTGAATTAGCAAGTATGATCCTTTCAGGGTCTAACAATTATCAAAATCCAAAACCGGACCATTGAAAATTTAAAATCGAACCAAATCAAACAACAACTAATGGTTTGGTTTTATGGTTGTGAATTATTGGACATTTATACAAGATGCTTATAACAAGACACAAAATATATAGAATGTATGGTTTGTTTTTACACACTCAACAATTTTTTATAAAAAATTATAAAGATAGGATTTGAATCCTCTCACGCAACCGTGAATGGTCTTGAGAAACTAAAGTATCTTTGGATATTTAAAAAAACCACTCACAAAATAAAATATAAACATATGATTTATTTATTCTATGTTGCTATGAACACTTCTCGGTGGTGATCGGCTTAGATTCCATATAAACCAATCATTTAGTTATTGGGATAACTTTGTAAAACAGTAATCAAGTTTTAAAATTATTTTATTTAGATCACTCATAAATTTATTTGTCCCAATTAGGTTACTTATAAATTTTTTTTGTCTCAATCAGATCACTTATAATTTTTTTTTTCCCCAATCACGCCACTAAAGTTTTAGAATTGCTTTAATTATATCACTAGTAAATTGTAAAAATATTTTAAAAACAATTGAAATTTATAAAATATTAACAATAGTTATAAAGAATCGAATCATTTTTAAAAATTACGAATTATATAAAAGTTTTGAAAAAATATGAGTGATCTAATTGGAAACCCGTAAAACTTTAATGAGCTGATTGAAAAAAAAAAAATGATTTGATGCTATTGAAAAAAAAAAAAAAAAATATAAGATATTAACACTTAAAACCTGCTTACCGTTTGTGAAGTTTTTCCTTTAATTATTCTATGTTTGGTCGTTTCACTATTGAGTGGTGATTGAGTTCCACAAAATCAGTGAGCGAGTCCACTTGGATCAGAATACTAACATTCAAGTTCAAGTGATAGATATAGTGGTGTTGTGTTTTGTGAATATCACTCAGATCGGAGTTAGTTTTGGCAGCAATGGCGTCGTTGGTGGAAGGGGACTTGAATACAGTAATAGTAAGAGCGGTTGAGAGTGGGTTGGAGTCGTCGTCTTCTTCGAACCCAATAAACGCGGTGTTGTTCGTTGGGATGTCGTTGGTGTTGGGAATCGCTTCCAGGCATTTGCTTAGAGGAACTAGAGTTCCGTACACCGCCGCTCTGCTCGTCATTGGCATCGCCATCGGATCACTAGGTCTCTCTCTCTCTCTCTCGTGATAATACTTCACTCATTACTTGTTATACCACATGTGTGGTGGCTGTTTAGAGCGGGTGTTTGGGAACCTTACTTTTTAACCAACTTGTGAGTTATTAACTTTTGAAAATTCAATTAATAAGTATGTTTGAGAAACATAGAAGCTTAACTTTTTAAAAGTAATTTTTGTAGAAAATAAGTAATCCCAAACACCCCCAAATGTCACATAGTGCCATGCAGATAACAATTATTTCACTAGTGACCTTTTAGATAACATGTAGTGGTTAATTGATGGTTGGAGTCCTATTGATGCAATATTATAGGCAAGGTTGTGTTTAGAGCACATTAAGGCTTAACGGCTTATAGGTTAGGTTTGGAGCCCCACTTGTGTCTATGTTATCGTTATTAGCGCCCCTCCTTGTTCACTGCGTATAGTCTAATCGCACAAGAAAATGCCTTTTCACTTTTTGGATTTATTTTGAACTCATTGTTACAATAGTGATTTGGGTTTTCTACTCATGTGTTACTTTTATGTTAAAAAGTGCTTTAACTCCTTTTTCTACAGAATATGGAACTAGCCATCGCTTAGGAAAGGTTGGTGATGGAATTCGGATGTGTAAGTTGAATCAACTTAGTTTACTCTTATGATTGTGTTAATTTCCTTGATTTAATTTCTTTGATATTATATTTCATGTATGGTTCATGTGCAGGGGCAAATATTGATCCTGATCTTCTGTTAGCTGTTTTTCTTCCTCCTCTTCTTTTTGAGAGTGCATTTTCATTGGATGTGCATCAAATCAAGGTTGATCTCTCTATTCATACTTCGTTTATGTAACAGTATTTGGCTATATTTGGATTCCAACACACTCCTTGGTTGGATGGTCATGAAGGGTTTAATTTAACTGAAATGCACATGGTTCTTGGAATGATTATCTGTATCCAGTTGATGCGCACACCAGCAAGGTTGGGAATATATAATACGATAAGAAGGCCTTGGGATTGACACACGCATTTAACATTTACTAGCAATTGTTTCTTGATGAACTATATCCTCCCTGCTTACGCAGGTGAAGAAATTTATGTTATATCTTTTGTTAAGTATCCACATTTCTAAGCATTTACATCGGCTAGCTAGAACATCTCTGAAATTATGATCAACAATACATATAATTTCAAATCATCATCCTTTTCACTTGTTTCTTATGCAATATGTGTTGTCACTAATGTAAGAATATTGATTTAGTAAATAAAAAACAATATTCATGTCTTTGCAGAAATGCATGGCACAAATGGTTCTTCTTGCTGGGCCTGGAGTTCTAATTTCCACATTCTTTATTGGCTCAGCTTTAAAGGTTTGCGTGTGTTTTTTGGTTTCTTTGTTTAGGCTATCATTTTCCATTATGTAAAGAGTATCTGGGAGTCTAAAATGCACAACTGCAGCTATTTTTTCCATATAACTGGAGCTGGAGTACCTCATTACTTCTTGGAGGACTTCTAGGTGCTACTGATCCTGTTGCGGTGGTTGCTTTTTTAAAAGAGCTTGGTGCCAGCAAAAAACTAACTACTATTATTGATGGAGAATCAATGATCAATGATGGGTACCAACTTTATATTGCTCTGTAAACTTCCTAATGCAAGTCATGCAACTATTTCATTGGGCTCATGTAGCAAACTTTCTTTAACAGTTATCTTTGAATTATTGTCCATATTCGTCACTAAAGTTGCATATGCATATTCAGGTTGGCAATTGTCCTTTATAATCTTTTCTTCCGAATGGTAACTGGATCAAGCTTCACCTGGGGACAATAGTCAAGTTCTTAGCAACTGTGTCTCTTGGAGCGTAAGTGTTTTAGCATCAATTTTTTAAAATGGAGGTTGGTTATACATGTTTTGATAAATTTATTTACTTGGTCTAGTGTAGGAATGGGCATGGCATTTGGTCTGGGGTCTTACTTGTGGCTTGGTTTTATTTTTGACGATATAGTGATAGAAATTACGTTAACTCTTGCTATGAGCTACCTTGCTTACTTTATGGTATGTAACTTCTTAAACTCAGAATATTAATAATAGTATACACTGCATAATGTTGTTATAAAGTGTATCGAGGGATAAATGTCTCTTTATATAGGGCGAACCTATTTATATAGATACATTATAAACATCATAGAATAATTGCATAGTAAGGATACAAATACACTACATGGATATAGACATTATCAAATAGAGTATTTTAGAAAACGTAGTTGTTTTGGTGCTTTATATTCATTTCATGGAAGCTAATTCTTATTGCTCATGTGCTAGGCTCAAGAAGGTGCTGATATTTCAGGAGTGTTAACAGTAACGACGTTGGGAATGTAAGTTGGATTGTTTTAACAGTGCAATTCTTTGGAAGTTGCTTTTCCAAAGGGGATTTTAAATCTATTAACCAAATAGAAACTATATTTCAACAGGTTCTATGCTTCAGTTGCTAGAACTGCGTTCAAAGGTGAACGGCAACAAAGCTTGTATCATTTCTGGTATTTTCATTCTTTTTTGTATGTTTCTACAAATAGGTTTAGTTATGCATTCTTGATGCTCTAAATGAGCTGGCCATAGGAATGAATTCCAAAATCCAAACATATCGAGGGAGTATAGCAATTATTTCTCTACTTCACTAAAAGCAGGGGTAGTAAATGGTGTGCATCAAGTTTAACATCCTTTGCTAGAAATATTATTTTACACTTTGCTGCTTGTTAATTTTTTAATTTTTTATTTAGAGGTGCTGCTTGTTAATAAAAGTAAAAAATGTTGCACGTATATTAAGACATTTCAACCATGTTGTCACTGTGTGACAGTAAACCTTCTCGATGTGGTTTTCTGTTGTCATGCATCATGCAATATTAGATTTTTTCAAGAGAGCATAGCTACATTATTATCATTGGAGAGCAAGAGATAGAGGGGGTGCAGGCGAGGGAGGGAAGTTGAAATGATAATTATTAATAAACTAGAATCAAACAAACCTCTTCTTAGCCTATGGATCATATTTCAATGGATGGATGGGATCTCCCTCGTTTACGTCTCTCCTACTCCATGAATTATAATACAACTAGGAATCGATAAAGAACAAAAGTAGGATCGTTGATGGAAAAGGTCTGATTCGAGAGGGCTAATCTCTAGATTACAAACTCATTTAAAGTGAAAAACCAAAGACAAAACAAATCAAATGTAGAAACATCAAACAAATAGTCCCACAAACTGGAAAGTTACAAAAACTGCCAACTCCCTACTAACTTTCACTATCTCAGTTGTAAGGACCGAGTGGGTCAAGGTGGGATCCTAGAAACCAATGAACTTGCTCCATGGACCTTTTCAGGTTAGTTATCTTGTTCTTGCTTTAGTAAACCTTAATTAGACTTGTATCACTACTTCCCGCCCCAAAAGACGACTTGTCCTCAAAGCAAAAGAGAGGAAGCTGCTCTACGAACACATCGTAGTCCTCCTATGTAGATTCTTAGGCATGACAGACCTTATCTATCACTCAAGCTGAACCTATTTACATATCCAACACATCTGTTCAGTAGATACTAGTTAAAGTGAAAGTAGGGCATATGGCAGTTATAGCATAATATCATTTCCGTAGATTATCTGATCCCTTACACAGGAGTTGTGATATTTATATGAGAATAACTGGCGGGCTCCTATGTCTGTTGTTTAGATGTTGGATTTATTCTAAGTTCATCATTCCTAATGATTCTATTAAGAAATTAAATCTTACAGAGTCAAAGGCCTTAGTGAATAAATCAGCAAGCTGATTTATTATGTCTACTTTGACCAACTTAATTAATCCCTTTTCCGAGCAGTCTCTCAGAAAATGATATCTAATTTCTATATGTTTTGTTTTACTATGTTGGACTGGATTAGCAGTTATAAACATAGCAGCTGAGTTGTCTATATGTATGGGAGTGTGAAGAAAATTGTACCCATAATCAAGTAATTGGTTTTGTAACCATAAAACCTGAGAGCAACCTGCTGAAGCAGCTATGTACTCAGCTTCAGCTGTTGATACTGATACATTGGTCTGCTTTTTGCACTGCCATGACACAAGTCTTGGTCCTAGGAATTGACATCCACAGTAGTGGATTTCCTGTTATTGTTGCAACCTCAATAGTCACTGTCTGAGTATGAATACAATTTGAAGTCTCCTTTAGGATACCATAATCCGAGTGCAGGTTTTCCTTTGAGGTATCGAAATATCCTTTTAACAGCATTTAGATGTGACTCTTTTGGATCTGCTTGGTACCTAGCACACACACACACAACAAACATTATATCAGGTCTACTAGTACATTAATAAACCTATCATAGATCTGTACAATCTCTGGTCAATAGACTTCCTTGTTGGATCTGGTGTAATTTTGTCTATGGTAGAGGCTGGTGTTTTGCATGAGGAAGAATCGGTCAAATTGTATTTCTTCAGTGTTTGAAGTACATACTTCTCCTGGTTAATGAATATGCCATCTGGTTTCTGATGAACTTGTAATCCCAGGAAGAATGTCAGTTCTCCCATTGAACTCATTTGGAATTCAGATTGCATTAGTGACTCAAACTCTTCACATAGTCTCTTGTTAGTTGATTCAAATATAATATCATCAACGTATATTTGAACTACTAAGAGATCTTGATGTTCATGTTTTAAGAAAAGAGTTTGATCAATTGTTCCTCTTTTATATCCATGTTTCAGCAGAAACTTGGATAATGTCTCATACCACTTTCTTGGCGTTTGATGTAGACCATATAAGGCTTTGTCAAGTTTATATACTCTATGAGGATAGTCAGGATCCTCAAAGCCTGGTGGTTGAGAGACATACACTTCTTCATCAATCTTTCCATATAGGAAAGCACACTTAACGTCCATTTGATAGACTATGAAATTCTTGAATGAGGCATAGGCTAAGAAAACTCTGATTGCTTCAATTCTTGCTACGGGGGCAAAGACTTCATCATAGTCTATGCCTTCCTCTTGTGTGTATCCTTGTGCTATCAACCTTGCCTTGTTTCTGATAATGATTCCTCTGTCATCCAACTTATTCTTGAATAACCATCTGGTGCCAATGGGATATTGGCCTTCAGGGAGATCAACCAGATTCCACACCTTTTGTTTTCTGAACTGCTGCAACTCTTCTTGCATTGCTTCAATCCAGCTGTTGTCCTTCAATGCCTCGGTGATGTTTAGTGGAACTACTTGAGACAGAAAACATGAGTACAAACAAATGTTTGCTGCCCCTTGTTTTCTTGTTGTTCTGCTGTTCAGGTCGCCTATCATGTTATCAATTGGGTGAGTTCTAATAGTTGGGACATCATTAACTTGGATAGATGACTCCAGATTGCTGATGTTTATTTGTTGGGATGGAGTTTGTTGAGATGGTGAGTTAGTGAAATAATCCAACTCATCTGGTACAGCCGACTGTGGTTCCGTAGGTCGAGTAATGTCTTCCGTGGGTGTGGGCATGCTGTCCGTAGGAGGTACAAGTTCAGCTGTAGGCTCTGGTATGGGTATATCTGTATGTGACAATGGTGTTGGGATGTTTGTAAACACATTCTGATTTTGGGAACCTTTCTGTGTATCATCTGCGGAAGGTGACACTTCTACGGATGCAGATGGTATTTCTGCAGATGTAGATGGTGGCAAGGAGGTATCATCACTACTTGTTTGTGCTGATGTACTAGGGTCACGCTCACTGATTTTCTCTTGAGATGGTACTCTAGGTGGATCAGCTGTTAATGGTACACCCATGTTTGGAGGAACATAGGGGTAGCATGTATCCGTAGCATCTGTCACATTAAGATAACCAGAATTAAATGAGTTAGTTAAAACATCTATATCAAATAACCATGATGAGCCTTTTACTGATTAAGTAAATAAGGATTCATCAAAAGATACATTAGGGGTTTCTTCCACTATGTTATCATGTGGAATGTATACTCTATATGATTTAGAAGTTGATGAATAACCAATAAAGAAACCATCATAGGCTTTTTCAGAAAATTTTCCGAATTGTTCTTTTGTGTTTAAAACAGATACATGACACCCAAAAGCTTTAAGATATCCTATAAAAGGTTTTCTTTTAAATAACAGTTCATAGGGTGTTTTGTTGTGTTCTTTCACTATTAAGGTTCTATTTTGAACTGTGCAAGCAGTGTTCACAGCTTCTGCCCAGAATGTTATTGGCAAATGTGAATCGGCTAGCATTGTTCTAGCTGATTCAATTAACGTTCTGTTTCTTCTCTCAGCAACTCCATTCTGTTGTGGAGTTCTAGGTGCACTAAACTGTCTGGCTATACCTTTTTCCCTGCAAAAAGACTCTAAGACATAGTTAACAAATTCAGTTCCATTATCACTTCTTAATATCTTGATTCTTAAATCAAGTTGGTTCTCTATTTTAGTGATAAACTCCATGATAATTTCTGATGTTTCACTTTTATTCCTCAAGAAAAATACCCATGTAAATCTTGTGAAATCATCAACAATCACCAAACAGTACTGTCTTTTTCCAATGCTTAACACATTAGTTGGGCCAAGCAGGTCCATGTGCAGTAACTTGAGCGGTGTTGTGTTTGAGTTGATTGGTTTTATTTTATGAGAGACTTTATGTTGTTTTCCTTTGTAACATGATAAGCAGTGATTAGAACAATAAAACTCCTTTTTCGGCATACCAATGACAGTCATTTTTCACCAGTTTATTCATGTTCTTTATGTTGGTGTGTGCCATTCTTCTGTGCCACAAGTGTGACTCATCTTTTGAAGATTTAGATATCAGACACGTTTCCTTTGTTGTTAAAGATGTGTTGTTCATGTCCAACACATATGTGTTACCTTTTCTTGGTGCTTTAAGAAGAATGCAGTCTTCTGAAATTTTGAATCCTGGCTTAAGGATGTAACAGTTAGAATTGTCAAAGAAAGTTGTGTAATTTTGATCACATATTTGAGAGACACTTAGTAAATTAAATTGCAAGTTTTCACAAAAGTTGACTTTCTCAAATTTTAGAACTCCATTTGTTACACTCCCTTCCTCAGTGATTTTACCTCCCTTCTTATCCCCACCAAATGCTACATATGTAGCAGTCTTATGAGCGAAGTCCTGCAGGAGAGTGCAGTTTCCTGTCATGTGTCTGGAACAGCCACTGTCAACATACCACTTGTTGTCAGCCCTCCTTGGATGTTCCTGCAAAACAAAATGAGCTCAGTTAGACTTAGGAGCCCAAGCCTTTATGGTCCTGGGCTTGTTATTATTATCTAAACTAGAAACTTTCTCATGTAAGAGTCTTGATTTTTCTATGTTGGATTTGTTATCTATTTGTTCATTGTGTTTTGCTTTGTATTTGAGTGACTTTGGGGATAATGATGAGGTTGTTTCATCTTGATTTGTGTTGACTTGGTCAGTGTTTTCTTCCTTTTTAGACTTCCTTTTTGTTGTAGATGATGAGGATTGTCCAGAGAATGTTTCTGAATTCTTTGATCTAGACTGAGGTACATGATTCCCTTTGTCAAAATGATCAAAGAAGTCATCTCATCATCATTAAGTGCTACCTTTTTGTGTGGAGTCTTTCGTTGAACTTGCTGTTCTTCCTTCTTTTTGTTTATTGGCAACATTGTGTCTGTTTCATTAATAACCCTTTGTTTTTCTGTTTGTTTCAGTTGTTTTCCTCTAAGTTGGTCTTCATCTGATAACTGTGAAGTTGACTCAGAGGTATCTGCTTTCTTTTTCCTTATAATCTTTGTTTTGTTTTTCTTATTGAAGAAACACTCCTGTGTAGAGTGATTGTTTTTGTTGCATATTGCACAATAGTTGTTAAAGTAACAATCACTAGTCATGTGATTGTTCATGTTGCATATTGAACAGTAACTGCTGAAGTAGCAGTCTTCTGTACTGTGATTGTGCATGTCACACCATTTGCAGTACATGTCTTCAACTTCACTGTCAGATACAGCTTTATCCTTAGACTGTTTCTTTGTACTGGCATTATGCAGCTTAGTCTCTCTTTTTATGGTTGATGATGATGAATTCTTACCGCTTCCTGGCAGGTTGTCATATTGTTCTTGTTTACTCTGAATTTTCTTGTGCTTAGTTTTGAGTTTAGCAGATTGTTGTCTGTTCAATATGATTTCTGTTGCTTTTAATGATCTTTTCCGTGGATGATTTGCTGAGTTCACATGGTTTTCTGAGGTTTCTATTACTAGCTTCTTTTTTGTTTGCTTGATTTGTGCATGTACACCCTCATTTAATTGTTTTACTCTTGTTTGGAGTGTTTTTAGGAGGTTTCTTTGTTTAGGTGGATAGGGTAATTTATATTCAGTTAAAACCTTTGGAATTGAGTATTCTTTCACATCTGTTTCTCCCTTATACAAACTTTTATGTTCAGTTTCATCATTATCATTTAGATCATCACAGTTGTCATGATCCAATTCTCATGTGTTTTGTTTTGAAAGTTCTGAGTCTGATGATTCAGAATTATTAGTGTCATTAGTTAAATTGTCATTTGACTTATATTCAGACTCAGACATGTTACTAGACACAAAATGATTCGATAAACCATTTGTCATGGATTCTGGCAGAGAGGTATAATTATCGTTTATTGGTGGTGGAACTGCATGAAATCCCAGTCCAGTTTTGTCTTTAGCTTCAATATGAGAGTTTAACAACTTCTCATACTGTTGTGTTGACAGTTGGAATTTTTGCAGCTTCACCTCCGTAGATGCATGATCCGACATGGATTTAGTTAACGATGTAGTCAAATGCTCAACTTGTGCTTTTAAGTTGTAATTTTCAGACACAAGTTTATCCAAGTCCTTTTGTAACGAATTTATTTTGACTTGATAAATTTTATGTTCTCGTACATGAGATTCATTTAAAAGTAAGGTTTCCTTTACTTTATCAGTCAGCTGTTGAGGATGTGATCTATATCTTTCTACCTCATCTATACAAGTTTGAGAACACAATCTTTCTCTTACCTCCGCAGACATTGGTGGAACTTTGTTCTCCATGTTGGCCATTAATGCTTGATTTTCAGGCAAAACTTCTTTCTCATATAAGCTCCGTCACTAGTACCATCCTGCAAAATAATTAAACCAGTTTCTTTAGCATTAAATTTACTTGTGTTATTGTTAGCTAATGGTGGGGATTCAGTATTGGTTAATTGAGGTAGTGAGAAACTTCTTTGAGTAGGTTGTCTTTGTTCAGCAGCCTGCTGTGATGGTTATTGCACTCTCTTGAAAAGTGTCCGTATAGATTGCATTTAAAGCATCTGACTTTGGACTTGTCTACTCCAATCTTAGTTGATCTTCCTCCTACTGAGAGTCCTTTGTTTCTTTTCATATACATCTTGGCTCTATATGCAATCATTGCCATTTGCCATTGTAAGTCCATCTCTTCCACTTCATCAGGGTGAAGTTCTTCTAAATCTTGTTGGCAGAATTGGGCCGGAGTAAGAGTGCTTCCCTAAATATGCCTGAAAACTGGAACTAAACGCTGCAAAGGCTGCTTTCTGTTCTTCAGACTCCAAAATCACAGTAAGTGGTTCTGTTTGTTTGTTTTTCTTTTTCTTATTTGATTCATCGGTTTTGGATTTGGATTTCCTCTGTTGATGACTCTGTGTGCTTGGGCTAGAGGTCTTGGCAGCATAGAAGCTTGTCTCTTCATCTTCATCACTTTCATCACATGAGTTGTCTTCAGTTTCATTGGATAGAAAGCACTTCCAGTGTTCTTCAATTCCTTAAATTGATAAGGAGCTATAGGTGCTTTCACACCTTTGTTCCTTGTCTTCTCATCCAATTTCAGGGCTTCTACCTTTGCCACTAGAGTATCTAAACCTATTGTTTTTAAGTCAATGGTGTTTTTGAACATGGACACTGTTTGTGTCCAACTCTCCGGTAGGGAGTGAAGCATCTTTTTGTTGAGCTCTTCATTGCTGTACTCAAGCTCAAGGATGTTCATCTCAGTAACAAGTTGCGTGAATCTGTGCAACTGTTGAGGAACTGACTCACCAGGAATATGATGGAATGTTTCATATTGAGCTCGGAGAGTATCCTTTTTAATGCTTCTAATCTCGTCACTTCCTTCACACAGAGTGTGCATGATTTTCCATAACGAGTTGGCGGTTTTGTAGGATTCACACCTGATCAGCAGCTTTTCTGGCAAAGCCATAGTGAGCATGCTATATGCCTTGATGTCAATCTTGACTTTCTTGGCATCATCAGGTGATAGATTCTTAAGACTTATGGGTTGATTTTTGTCGTTGTAGTCTGCACCCAATGCCGGTGGAATATAAGAACCTTCAGTGATTGAAGCCCATAGGTCTGAATCTGTGTAATTAACATGATTCCTAAATCTAATTTTCCATGTTTTGAAATCAGACTTATTTTCAAGTTTGGGAGGTTGATATGCACCAACTACCGAATTACTCATGTTAATTGATGTAATGATTATAAACAAATCGTTATACTTAAACCAAATTTGATAGATCAATTGATCTGGATCAATGAGCACCAAGCTCTGATACCACTTGTTAATCCAAGGATCGATCAGGAATTATCAAACTTGATTTATACAAGTATTGATCGCGGAATTATCAATACTTGCTGATTTAACGATTAACCACACAAAACACACGAAAAGAATAATTAAGCAAATAAATTACTAATACGATGATGCTCTTGCTCCGATGATGCTTGCTAATAATCAATATATTGCTGTAATGCTCTATATTGCTTTTTGTGTTTCCAGAAAATGACTTCTGTTCTTTTTTTTTTTTTTTTTTTTTTTAATGTTGTTGATCTCATGTTATATATAGAGATCCTATTCTGTATGATCAATTGCTAACTTATCGCTACAATTAAGCTAACAATATTTATCCGAATCCTCAGCCATATTTATCGGCACGGGAGTTCGTATTTTACAATGATTCTAATAAAGATAAGATTGTTGAAGTGACGTGGAATATTCACTTGAATCATACGTCTTCAATCTTCATTAATGTTGTTGGTGCTTTGCCACGTTGACTTGTTGACTTTGGATTGACCACTTGATGATGTGTAATACAAGTGTTGATTTTAGTCTTCCGTAAGAAAATACTCTTCCGCAGGAAACTAGTCTTCCGTAGCAGCTATTCTGTTCGTGCTTCCGCAACAACTTATGCTTCCGTAGGAGTTATTGTCTTCCGTAGCAATTCCTCTAGTAGCTTCACTTTGTCTGTTCTTGTTCAGCTGAAGTTGTTCTTCAGCAGGAGATCCACGGATGTACACCAGTTATGTTCCTAAGAACATCTACGGAAGAACAATTTACTCATTCGCAGTTGTTCCAATACATATAACCATAACATAGAACTTGTAATGTTAGTTAATCATACAATGAATTATTAAATAAACATAATCATAAACAAATATATTCAGAGTATATCATTAAAACTGATGATTACAATTATGATTACACATAGAGTGATTCATCATCTAAACCTATACATAGAGTTCTATCCCTAACAAGCTCGCAACAACAATATATTCAGCTTCAGCAGTTGATGTAGAGACACATGATTGCTTCTTGCATTGCTAGGAAATAATCCTTCCACCAAGAAATTGACATCTCCTGATGTGGATTTCTTGTTAATGTTACAGCACCATAATCACTGTCAGAGTATACCTTAGAGATTGAAATCTTATTCTTAGGATGCCAGAGACCTAGTTGGGAGCTCCTTTGAGGTATCTAAGAATGCTTTTGACAGCAATTAGGTGAGACACCTTGGGAGCAGCCTTTATCTTGCACAGATGCAAGTTGCAAACATG
>CM046437.1:8254503-8322003 GCA_025506505.1 Flaveria sonorensis
TTTATATAATAATAATATACTTTGTAAAATCCTATAGAATACTCTATAACTATAGATTTTTTGTTTTTACGCTTCTTTTAGTCATAATAAGCCATTAGCCACTGGAATCTTTGCATCTTAAGTTTTTTTGTTGGTTTTAGAGTTTAAACGTTAACGGTTCGGTTTTAACGATTTTTTGTGTTTGGGTTATCTTTGGTCAAATTTTTTTTCATATAAGGCTTTAATATACTTACCAATACTATATGTTCTAAGAGTTTCACTAATATTGCTCTTAAGCTCATTTTTAACAATTTTCTTTACTTTGAAGTGAATATCTTTGTATTTTTGTTTACCTATAAAACAAATCTAAAAACTTATAAATTAATTTCTAGGATTTTTTATTATGATAAGTCTACTGGAATTTTATATAATCAAAATTTCATAGTTTCACCATTTTGTTACTTAGCTCGGTTAGTCTCATAAGGCCCGATTAAGTCTCGGTTTTAAGTTCTAAGCATTTTAACCTGATTTTTCCCTTCCCAATATTTTATTACATAAATATCTCTAAAATAACCCTTAATTCAGTATTTGGCCCCCTTTCTATTTTCTTTTATTTTTCCTCAAAATATTTGTTTTTACAACTTTGTATTATTTATAAAACATGAAATACGTACGTTTAACTTATGAAACTTTGTTTGGTACCTGAGATGGCCTCTTTAATTTCAAAAATATTTTTATTAAAAGTTTTGGGACTAATAAATATGTTTACATATTTTGTGAAAACCATTTTTCGGGTGGAGAGTTTTATTAAAACCGGGTTTGTGACCAAGGTGGGTTGGTAAGAAAGCTTTTGTATCATTTAGTTACTGTAAAATAAAGTCTTTTAATGGTTGATAAGAAGTTGGGGGTCATGGGGTTTATCGAGTTATTATCGTGACGATACGCGAGGTTTTCTCGCGTTTTCCGGGTGTTAGCGAATTACCTTGATGCAACTGTGGTTGTAGAGGTTAAAGGACTGAAGTGAGGTCTTGGAATGACAAGAGGAGCTATTCAAGAAAGGTTAGTCAAGGCCTATGTATGAAAGGAATGGAAGGTGAGAACTTGATGGTGTACTAGTGTTTGTGTGTGTGTATTTCACGTGATGTTTACCTTAACTTTGTTGGGATTGATGTGCTCGAGTTTAGGCTGTTCCTTGGATTCCCAAAGGCTGGAGTATGATGTTTTATGAGTGTAAGAGAAGAAGATTTTCTAAGAGAGTAGAGAGTGTTTTGAGAGAGAGAGAGAGTTTGTGGTTTAAAATGAAAGTGGGGTGGTGGTATAGATGGGGTCGGCCGAGAGGGTATTGGGGAGGGGGTTTAGAAGTATCAAATCTTGGATTTCTCAAGATTATGTCTGGGATTTATGGAGATATGGTCACCTTTGCAAGTTACTAGATTCTTAGGTGACACCTCCATGTATGGGTGGTGATTTGACCAAACATGGATTTAGTATTTTTATAAAATCTTCTTATTTTTTATTATTATTATTTTATTATTTTATTATATTATTATTATTAGTATATTATTATTATTTTATTATTATTATTATTATTTTATTGTTATTATTATTTATAAAATACCCATATGTAGGCTGGTATGTGTGTGTGTGATTCCGTCTTATATATAAGTGTGTATAATATATTCGGGTATGTGTGTGTGTCGGGTTATATTTATATTGTGTATATATAATATATACGGGTGATCTGTGTGTCGGGTGCATGCTTATATGTATACGTATGCGTGTGTTGTAGGTATATGTGTATGAGTATGTATGTATATGTGAGGTATAAAATTCAAATAAAGGTCAAAACAGGATTCTTCCGAAGCTTAACTCTTAAAGCACAAACTTCCGAAGCTTACTCTTGAAGCACAAAACTTCCAAGCTTAACCACTGGAACAAAATCTTCCGAAGCTTAACCACTGGAAATAAATCTTCCGAACCTTACCCCTGGAACATAAATCATCCGAAGCTTATGCTTACCTTTGGAAATTTCAGTTTTAGTGTCGTGATGCATAGTTTAGCAAAGGTTAGGGTCTAATGTGTATATTTCCATATGTTTTTAAAACTTATTATCTCATCAATTATCATCCACTATTATTTTATAATTTACAAGGTTACGTTCGTTACATTTTGCTGATACATTGAAGTTGTTACTATACGTTATGCGTTCGTTGTGGTTGTTTTGTTCGGATGAGCTGATGTTAATGGTTTGAAAGTTTTAATGTTCATTAATTTATTAACCGGGGTTTATTCTATAACCTTCGTCTTAGCTATCGGGCGTGAGGCCCATTTAGTCGGTTCAGCATGCCCTATAATCATATGTTGGCCCACTAGCCCATATTGATTATGCAAGCCAAAGCCCATTCAGGTGTGTGTATTGGCGTGGGCCTAAGCCTTGTTTTTGAGCCCAATTTGTGAGCTCCCTAGACAAGGGTTTGGTGTCATTGCATGGTCCATAAAGGTTTCTAAATTTTTTTTTCTAGGCCCAAAAACCGGGTTGTCACAGTGACTCTTGTGTAAACGACCATGTTCTCTAAGATTCATCTCCTAAAGAAGCCTATGGCCTAGTGCTTTCAGCAGTTGCATCAGCAGTTGATTTATTCAGCTCTTCCGCAGCTTCCAATAGCACTTTTAGTAATTGAGCTTCTTTTTTAGTGGATACCTTAGGAAGGGCTTCAAGTCCAGCACGCTCTCTCTTTGATGATTACTCATTAGATCTCTTTCTTTTAAGAGAGAGCACAGAAGAAGTGCTGGATCTTTTCATCATGGCCAATCTCTTCTTCCCAAGTTGAACCTTTGGTTCATCTTCTCATCACTCTTCTAGCTTCTATCTCCTTCTCTTCCAAGCTATCATTGCCATATCTATTGAGAAGCTTATTCATTTGGGCTTCAGCTTTAGATAGAGGCTCATATTGGCCATCCATTTGAAAGAGAAAGAGTTTGGCTATACATCATTTATAACTCAAGTGGCCAATCTCTAGAGAATTTCTTTAGCTTCTTGGGCCCATCTTTCCCTATTTTGGTTTGTTAATAGAGTGCTAGGAATCCAATTGCGGGCTTATAAATTGGGTGTGGGTCTGCTCAAAAGAAGGAAGAAAAAACCTTCTTCTTTGAGCCTTGTCTAGGTGTGGCTGAGACCTTTGACTTGACTAGGACTCTGGCTTCTAGTCTTGTCTTTTTAAAGGGTGGTGATTTGGGGGCTTGCCCCTTCTTAGTAGAAGATGCAGGGGTTTGCTTTTGTTTTCTTGCTTTTGACATTGAAGTGGAGGGTGTAGGATCAGCAGTGGTGGGTGTGGCAAAGCTATCACCTTAAGGCTCATTGACCTCAAGCATATGTGTAAACAAGGGAGTTTCCTTCCCAGAAAAAGATTTTGGAGTTTCCTTGAACTTTGAAAAGATGGCTTTGTTTAGAGTTCTTAAAGCATGGACAATTCCTCCCATTTTAAGTTTATCACCACTTCTTGTAAAATTAGTTGTACGAATCTTGGGTACATCAAAAACTTAAATTTTGTAGCAGCCATTACATTTTTACACATATTTTGAAAGATAAAGTTTGAAAAATCATAATGTTGTTGTTTTATCAGACCATGGATAGCCCCTACTAAATCTAATGGTACCTATCCCGTCCTCCTGATTGTTTGATCAACAATGAAGGAAGATATGAAGAATGATTCTCCAATTATGGTATACCTATGATTTGGAGAAGGTGAACATCAAGAGGGGTCCTTCATATCCCATCTCCTTGAAAGTGGCACTTACCACTTTTTTAGAGAAAAAAGATTCACCATCTACGTCGTTCAACTTTAGATGTTGACGAATTTTGGCGCAGGAGATTGTAACACCCGAAACTTCGGTCAAAGTAAAAGTATTTGGAAAGAAAGAAAGAAGAGCCAAAGATGAGGGGTGTTTTGTGTAAAAGTACACAAAAGTCAAAAAGTGCACTTTATATGGGCATGGCTGCCCATATCACTCTTGCTGCTACTGTGTTCAACCGAATCAGAAGAAGAAGAAGCTGAATTCGATTTCTCTCGGTTTCAAGGAGAAGAAGAGGCTGATTCTTGCTTGTGGTTAGTGTTCTTTGTATTTTATGGTTCGGTTTGTTGGGTTTTGACCATGAAACCGATTTATATGTGTTTATGTGTTTTGTTGTTTGTTTTTACTTGTTTTAGGCTTTTGAACTCTTGTGCGCACGAGTTTGGAGGAGTTTTGCTTGTTTGCTACACTAGGTGAGTTCTAGGCCCCGGTTTTATGTGTTTTAAACTTCTTTGGGGCTGAAAATGCATGTTTAAAAGGTTTTACAGCTGTTTTATGCTTTACCGTATGTATGTGGGTGTTTGTGTTTGTGCTTTATGGTGCTTTATGTGCGGTTGATGCTTGTGATGTTGAGTTTAAGCTTTGAACAGATGGATAAGCATGATTGGTTAGGACTATTGGTGTTTTCGTGGTTGTATGCCTGCTATAGATGTTAAGCATGTTAGATCCATGATAAGGATGTGTTTGATCGAGGATTGGGGAGTGAATAATTGCATAAGTGCATTTGCAGGTTGGTTAGTTCATTCACATTTAAGTACTTTGTTCATGCGCATTGTTGTTTGTTCATCCGCATTTGTAGATGCTTATGCGCCTAGGTGTTCTTCCGCATTTCTTTTATTCATGCTTATTTGCTACAGCGTTCATGCGCATTTGTTACAGTGTTCATGCGCATTTGTTTCAGTCATTCGCATTTGTTCTACCAGCATTTAGTTGGACACTTGGAATAATCTGAAGGCATTCATCCGCATTAGTATTGTTCATCCGCATTAGTATTGTTCATCCGCATTAGTATTGTTCATCCGCATTAGTTGTTCATCCGCATTAGTTACTGTTCATCCGCATTTGTCTAAGGACTTAGGATTTTTCTTAAGCTTGGGAAGTAGAATGTAGCGGGTAAGTTCTGGAATGTTTTTGCTGGTTCATGTCTGTTGTGGTGATGCATGTTTTGGGCTGTTCTTGTGTTCCTATTTATTATTATATTACGTGACTTTATGTGGTGTGATTTTAACCTTATCCGTAAAGTATTATCTTTAATAAAGTGGAAAGATTAATGAAAGTGGAACATAAAGAACGTAAGAAAGTCTTGCAAGCAAATTCACAGGAGGTTCACAACCATTAGGTTGTTAGCTCAACTGTGTGCGGTTTAGCTAACCCGTTGGATGCACACAGGGTCAATCGTTGAGATTGAGGGGACCATTGTCGTTGCCCCGGTACTGGAGTCAGCTTTGTGCACCACGGATGGGGTCTATTATTAGACCTCAGGCCCAGTACCAGGTTTATGCGCATTATATGGGGGTATAGTGCTTTGGTCCATATCGAAGTGAAAGATTAAAAGTAATGGTTCAAGTGAACGACCATGGAAATGGTGAAGAAAGATATTAATGTTGATAATGAATAATATTTGAATGTATGTATGACGTATGATCACATACAAAAGAGTAAACAGTATTTTAAGGAGTATTTTCCTATACAAAACACATAAAGTATTTTCACTGTTTTAAAACTAGATCTCACTCAGCAACACTGACTTTTATGCATTTTCAGTTGGCAGGTAATTTTGCTGAGGATGGCACACGGGGAGGCTACTTGTCAGGGTAGGACTGGCATCCATTCATGATTAATAACATTGTTGTTTTGTAATGCGTTCGGATGATCTTTTGTAACCGATAACAAACACACATGTATTACTTAGCAACAGAATCTATTAATTAATGAATGGCTTTTGATGTTAATTTCACTGCCATGCTTTAAGAATTATGTAATGTTTTTATTTAATTATACTGTGATTGACCAACTATGAGGTCTCCGGGAATGGGGCCTTACAGAGATGGTGACCTTAAGTCCTTGCACCATTACGGTGAGTACTTTTGTTCCATGTTCCCTTTGAATGGAACATGTACTCTAGAATTCCCGAATGTGTGTCTCACAAATCACCGGGTCTACTGTTATTGCAAAAGCATATTCGCTATTGTGTGGAAATTGAAGAATAGGATCGTAGACGGGATCACCAATGGGTTGAAGTGATGCTATGATATGGTGATTCGGTCAGAATTCTAGAGTTTGTGTTAGACCCTGAAAGGATCATACTTGCCAACTTAAGAGGTGGTTGGAGGTTGTTCTGGTTGGATAACATCATTAACAGAAGACAACAAAAAATTACAGAAGACATTATTTACAGAAGACCAAGAAGACAGAAAAAGACCAAGTATAGACTACCCGCATTTGTTAATGCGGATAACTTGTGAACAAATGCTGACAAGTGTTTGTTCACCTGCATTGACAAATGCGGATGAAGACAAGAAATGCTGAACAAGAAGTGTTCACCCGCATTTGTCCATGCGGATGAAATGAAGAAATGCTGACAAGAAGTGTTCATCCGCATTAGTTTATGCGGATGAAAAAAAGGAAATATGGCCAAGACTTGTTCATCCGCATAAACTAATGCGGGTGAGCAAACATGCTGATCAAATGCTGCTGACAAGACTTGTTCACCCGCATAAACTAATGCGGATGAACTAAGTTAATGCTGATCACAAGACATCTAATGCTGATGAAGACTTGTTCATCCGCATGAACTAATGCAGATGAACAACTTACAATGTGTTTACTTATTTTGTACTTAGACTAGATTCTCTGGTATAAATCAGGGTTAGTTTAGTCTTTTGTACAGATTATGTGTATGCCTTAAATAGGGCTTGTTGGGTTCAACAATAGATAAACTGAAGCTTTCCAAAACACAATCAAAGCCAACTGAAGATCTCATTATACAAGTTCAGAGACCAAGTTGATAAACAGAACAAAACAAACACAAGACAAATTCAACAAGACAAAGTCAACATCAAGACCACAAGAAAAGTCAAAATTAGGTCATGATGTAAAAACATTATAAATAGAACCACTAGTGCTACTTTGTGTGGTGTGGTTATTGCAAAGTGTGTGAGTGGCTAGTAGTTCTTAAGTGAGTGTATTTCATGGTGTAAATCACCACCCAAGGAGAATTTCTCTCCTTTAGGTGGGTTTGATGTTCATCCATCTTTGTATATGTTTCTTCATTATAATTTGTTATTCAATATCAATGAAATCATAACATTATACATTACACACACATCCTTGTTCTTCGATTCACACACTTCCACCCATCTTTAATTTTGATTTCTCAGATCTAAAAATGATGAATCCTAAGATCCAAGCTCAACGAATATGAAATTCTTGATTTAGCAAAATGGTATCAGAGCTGTTGGTTACTGGGTTCATGTATTTTTCAGATCTGAGTTCATCTTTAAAGATGTTTCACAACAAAGAATAAAATAACAAAAAATTGAAGAACAAGCATCTTTAAAGATCCAAACCAAACCTACAAAGAACATCAAATCGATCAGAATCCTTTCGAATCAATACTTCAAAAAGGAAAATCAAATCGATGGGGCTGCTTATCCAACACTACCAATGTGCGATTCGAGCAACCTACTCGATTTCAAGAACCCCACATGATTTTGAATCAACATCTATTTGAGCAGAATAGTTAGAAGCTGAAATTGGTTCATCGATTTTGATTTTAAGAACACCACATGTTGTATTCGAGAAACCTAATCGATTGGTGCTTGAAATCGACACTCTAAGATTGATGATGAACAGTGAACACAAATGCAGTTGTTTGGTACTCCAATGCGGCTGAGTTCTAGAGTAACAACACAAATGTGGATGTGTTGTGCTTCAATGTGGCTGAGTTCGAGAATTCACAACAAATGCAGCTTGCAGAAAGAAATGCGGATGTTCAAGGCATCCAATGCGGATGTTCATTACCATATCTTCACAAATGCGGTTGTTCTTCACTAATGCGAATGAAGTCTTCACTAATGCGGATGAAGTTCCTCACTAATACGGATGGAATTCCACACTAATGCGGATGAAGTCCTCATAAATGTGGATGAGATGCTAATTTGAAACATCAAATCCAGATGTTAAACGCATCAAATGCGGATGGTATGAGACCTAATGGGAAAGTTCTCTGCTAATGCGGACACTGCCTTGTGCACTAATGCTGATGTATCAAAATTTCATCCTGAATAAATGCTGATGATTAAAGAAATGCAGCTGTCTTGTAAAACAAATGCGGCTGTTATGTGCTTCAATGCGGATGAGATTTCAACAAATGCCGTTGAAGAACAAACAAATGCTGATGTTAACTTAAAAAAATGCGGTTGTATAAAGGACCAAATGCGGATGAGAGTTGCACTAATGCAGATAGTGCAAATCGAATGCTTATGTTTAAGTTAACAAATGCAGCTGTTGACTTAACAAATGCGGTTGTTGAACTAACAAATGCGGCTGTTGACTTAAAAAATGCAGATAAAGTTGTGTTGAAATGCGGATGGTAAGGCAACTAATGCTTATGTTGATTCAACTAATGCGGATGTTACAAGAACTAATTATTATGTTGATTTAACTAAAGTGGATGTTATAAGGCAGCCAAATGCAGTTGTTGTGGATGTAAGGCTACCAAATGCGGATGTATACACATCTAAGGCGAGTGTTATATCCAAATTTTAGCCTTTGTTTTAAACGATGCTGATGACATCAACAAAATGCACAACATCAACACCAACATCAACATCAACAACATCAACACTAACATCAACATCAACATCAACAACATCAACACCAACATCAACATCAACAACATCAACACCAACATCAACATCAACATCAACAAGATCAACTCCAACATCAACACCAACATCAACATCAAGGCTACCAAATGCGGATGTATACACATCTAAGGCGAATGTTATATCCAAATTTTAGCCTTTGTTTTAAACGATGCTGATAACATCAACAAAATGCACAACATCAACACCAACATCAACATCAACAACATCAACACCAACATCAACATCAACATCAACAACATCAACACCAACATCAACATCAACAACATCAACACCAACATCAACATCAACATCAACAAGATCAACTCCAACATCAACTCCAACATCAACACCAACATCAACATCAATATCAACAACATCAACTCCAACATCAACATCAACAACATCAACATCAACAACAACATCAAAAACAAGAAATACAAGAAAGATGATGAATAGATGACTACAACAAACAAGAAAAGCAAGAAACATGATGAATACGGATGATTGCAACCAACAGGCACATCCAATTTCACATTCAACAAAAAAGAAGAAATCAACTTGATCACATAATCACTGATCCATTCAAGGATTTGTACAAATGTTAGAAACTTAGTCTGAAGTACTTGAAACCATCAAGTATCAAGTTATTTCAGAGATTTAAAAAGTTGAAGTGTCTTCAAGACTGACTTATGTTCCTGATGCTGTTTATTGAAGTTCAAAGCCTCATCATATGCCTAATACATCCTAATCCTTTGAGTGAGATATGAACAAATAGTAATCCAAAAGTGATACACCTCAATTCCAATACGTTAAGTATTCTCAAAGAGATTCTATCCTTTATCAGAAATACATTAGGAGAAGCTTAATCTGAGGGGGAGAACTATAGTGAACTGTGTCAGAACATCAGTTGATCAAGAAGACATGTGACAAAGAAGATCTTCAAGTCAAAGTTTGGCAAGCATCAGTTTAGGGGGAGTATTGTTGGGTTCAACAATAGATAAATTGAAGCTTTCCAAAACACAATCAAAGCCAACTGAAGATCTCATTGTACAAGTTCAGAGACCAAGTTGATAAACAGAACAAAACAAACACAAGACAAAGTCAAAAAGACAAAGTCATCATCAAGACCACAAGAAAAGTCAAAATTAGGTCATGATGTAAAAACATTATAAATAGAACCACTAGTGCTACTTTGTGTGGTGTGGTTATTGCAAAGTGTGTGAGTGGCTAGTAGTTCTTAAGTGAGTGTATTTCATGGTGTAAATCACCACCCAAGGAGAATTTCTCTCCTTTGGATGGGTTTGATATTCATCCATCTTTGTATATGTTTCTTCATTATAATTTGTTATTCAATATCAATGAAATCATAACATTATACATTACACATACATCCTTGTTCTTCGATTCACACACTTCCACCCATCTTTAATTTTGATTTCTCAGATCTGAAAATGATGAATCCTAAGATCCAAGCTCAACGAATCAAGTTAAACCTTACTTAACCAAGTTAAAATCAGTTTATTAACATGGACTCTCACAATCTTTCTGAAATTGGGCATGCTTCTAAACCTCCTATGCTTAAACACAAATCTGAGTTTAAGCAGTGGAAAATTCATTTTAGAAACTACATTACAGGTGTAGATCCTGACTACTGGATATCTATTTGCAAAGGTCCCTACATTCCACTGTCTCTAAATGCTGATCAAGCTGCTCAGTACAAAACTACAAGAATTCCCATTGAGGATCCCAATTTAACTCTTGATGATGAAGAATATAAGAAAATCAAGTTTGATCTTAGAGCTTATTCCATCCTTACTCAAGCATTGAAAATGGATGTTCTGAAAAGATTAGAAGAATATGGAACTGCTAAGGGGGTGTGGGATGCTCTACAGATCATGTGTGAAGGAAGTAGTGAAGTGACTGAAATTAATAAGGATAAGCTGATAAACCAATATGAAACTTTTCATCACACCAAAGGAGAGTCAATTTCAAGACAACTTCATAGATTTGTTCAACTTGTAAATGATCTTGAAATCATGGGGGTTAATTACAAAGAAAAGGAAATGAACAAGAAAATGCTGCACAGTTTACCAGAAAGCTGGAAACAAAATGTTACTATGTTAAAGAATACCCTTGATTTGGAGAGTACAAGCTTAGATATCATGATTGCCAAAATTCAGGCTTTGGAGTTGGATGAAAGGAGTAGAAATCTTAGTGGACCACAAGTCATTGAGGCTTACAAATTTCCATCAGAAACTCATTCTGTTGAGAATGCATTTATGATTGAAGAAGATGACTTTCTCTCAACTGGTGACCATTCAAAGACAATTGGATTATATGCTGCTCAACAACATAAACCCTCATCTTCTGCTCAGCCCACAGCAACACCCTACAGTATACCCAATGATCAAAGATCTGAAGAACAGAAGGCTACTTACAATGCCTTTGTTGCTAGCTTTGAAGCCTATCTTGGGGGGAGACTCACATCAGCGCACTTGATTCAAGAGGATCTGGAAGAGATGGATCCTGATGATGTTGAAGAAATGGATTTACAATGGCAGATGGCCATGATTGCCATGAGAGCAAAGAAGTTCTTTCGTAAAGGGAAGAAACTGAGTCTTGATAAGAATACCAAGCTGGGGTATGACAAATCCAAGGTTAAGTGTTTTAACTATGGAATGACTGGTCATTTCTCTCGAGAATGTAAATCGCCCAGGAGAAGCAACACCAACTTTCAAAGACCCACACATGGCTAGCATTCATCTCAACATAATACCAACTTTCAATCAAGCAACACTCATCTACACCAGCAGCAGAATCAGCAACAGCCAATTCAGCAAAGACAACCTCTGCTGACTCATCAATCTCAAGGAAGTAATCAACAAACTTCCAATGCACTTGTCATCAGACAAGATGGAGTTTGTATGCTAAGGAAGTCCAACCACAGTTTCAGAATCATGCACTTATGGCACATATCAATGATGGACCAACTCCAATGCCATCTGAGGTAAAATCCAATCTATGTTTTGAAAAATGTGTTCTAGAAGAATAGGGGTACAGGGAACACAATCACAAATTGGCTAATAAAATAAGAGAAGAAAAGGTGAAATCAGAGATGTTAACACAAGAAATGAGAATTTATGAAGTTAAAATCAAATCTCTGTTGTCTGACATGGAAACACTCCATGGTGAAAAGTACACACTTGTGGCTGAAAATGAGAGGTTAACTAAATTGTTGACCAAATCAAAAGCTGAGCAATCAGCTACTGAAATAAAACTTGAAAAGTTTTAGCTCTCATCTATCAAGCTGCAAGAGTTACTTGTGTCTCAAAAGTGGGCTAAAGATATGACTGGGATAGGCTATAAAACTTGTCCTCCTCCATATAATGATAACTACACTGTTATGCCTGAGTCACTTACTCAATCAGATACAAAAGAATCTAAAATTATTGAAACCAAATTAATGACCAGGTGTTTACATTGAAACTGACGAGGATAAAATCAGATTGGGTCATCCTATCAAAATCAAAGAGTGCACAGACAAACCTGTGGTTATCAAGAAACCAAAGAGCCCAGTCAAATCAATTGTGCCTTTTGTAAAATTTGTTCCTTAAAATCTTAAAGTAAATCACACTGGTGAATGCTCAGTGAAACCATCTGCTGAAAGCAGTCTGATTATGAGATCATATCTCCTAAAAATTCATGCAAATCAGACAGGGTTTCATTGAACTTCAAGGATGAAACCAAAGTTCCCTTAGTTACCAAAGGAAAAACCACTTTTGTTCAAAAATCTAAAGTGAAATCTGATTCACCATCTTCATCAAATATCAGACAAGGAATTGGGTTTGATATTTTCAACAAAGAACAGGTAGAATAATTCGATAGGGAAATAAGGCAATACAGAAAGAAGCAGCATCAGTCCACAAAAACAAAGCAAGTCAGAATTGTGAAACAATCTATTGGCACCCTAAAGACTGATATGACGTCTCCATCAAGATTAAAGGACAATCAAATGTATTGTGAATTCTGTGATATGACCAATCACAATACAGATAAGTGCTACTTCACTGAGTACTGCTCTATCTGTGACATGAACAATCACTCAACGAAAAACTATCATTTTAACAAATACTGTTCATTATGTGATATGACCAATCACAATACAATTGATTGTTACTTTAATAAAAAAGGATTAAAAATTTCACAAAACAAGCCCATTTCATCAGTTCCAGCTGACAAGGTCAGACACAAAAGTCCAACAAACCTGAACAAATCACTGAAGTCTCATCAAAAATATAAAATTAAAGTGTTTTCTGAAAAGCAAAAATCTGTTCAACCTTTACACAAAAATCAAAAGGAAAGATTTGTATATTCTTTTGACACTTCAGATGAAATTAATGAAATCAAACTTCAAAGAAGTAATAGAAAATGGCTGAAATCATCCTCCTCTAAAACTCAAACAAGAGGAAAATATCAAGAGGTAACAGTGATTGATGCAAAGGGATGACCCAAGACCATTATGGCTTGGGTTCCTCATTCCTACTAGTTCTCTTTGTGCTTGTAGGGTCATTCATACAGGTCCAATAGCTTATGGTACGTGGACAGTGGATGCTCCCGACACATAACTGGAGACAGTTCCCTCCTTCATGACTTCAAGCATATTCAAGGAACTACTGTAGCATTTGGAGGAGATTCACAAGGTGGTAGAATTACAGGAGAAGGTTCTGTGACAAACGGACTGCTGAGCTTTGATAAAGTGAACTACTGCTAGCAACTGAACTTCAATCTGCTCAGCATGTCTCAGATCTGTGACAAGAAATATTCCACTCACTTCATAGACTCTCATTGCTACATTTTGAAACCAGGATTTTCCATTCCTAAAGAATGGGTTGCCTTGAAGACATCGAGGAAGAATAATACATATGTCTTGAACCTTAATCTGCTCATCCGTCTGAAGAGACATGTCTTTTTTCTAAAGCATCTGTTGATGAGTCACAACTTTGGCATAGACGTTTAGGACACACGAACTTTAAAAACATGAACAGATTTGTCAAAGGAAACCATGTAATTGGTTTGCCTCAAAAACAATTTCATTTTGTTGATCACTGTACTGCATGTCTTAAAGGAAAATAGCATAAATCCTCACATAAGCCAAAGCTTGTGAACACAAACAATTCTCCTTTGAAGTTACTTCATATTGATCTCTTCGGTCTAACTCATGTCATGAGTATTGGAAAGAAGCACTATTGTTTGGTGATCACAGATGACTTTACACGATTTACATGGGTCTTCTTTTTACTTCATAAAAACGAGGCGTCCCAAATAATAAAAGATTTTATCACAAAAATAGAAAATCAACTTGATTTAAAAGTAAAATCAATTAGAAGTGATAACGGGACAGAATTCAAAAATGAGGATCTTAGTTCATTTTGCACACACAAAGGTATTGTTCATCAATTCAGTGCAGCTCGGACTCCACAACAAAGTGGAGTGGCTGAAAGGAGGAATAGAACACTAATTGAAGCAGCTCGAACAATGTTGGCAGATGCAAAACTGCCCATTACATTTTGGGCAGAAGCTTTCAACACTTCATGTGTTGTGCAAAATCGAACTCTGATAATTAAAGAACACAATAAAACTCCTTATGAACTTCTTTTTCACAGAAAACCTTTTATTGAATTTTTGAAGTCATTTGGATGTCCGGTCTCAATATTGAACACCAGAGACCATTTAGGAAAGTTTGCTCCTAAGTCTAATAAGGGATTCTTTGTGGGATATTCCTCTGTTTCAAAGGCTTTTCGGGTGTTTAATCCTAGATTAAACATCATTGATGAATCCACAAACATTCAATTCAATGAGCACTCTTTTCCCAAATCATCAATTGGTCCTGACTGGTTGTTTGATATTGACTCGTTTACAAGATCTTTTGATCAGTTTAACTTGTCAAATGCAGGATCCTCTGACTCAGTGGATAGAAGGACTGATTCTCCTACGATTCCTCCTTCTTCTGTTAATCAAGCTAATGAGGAAGTGCCTCTGCAAGCTGATCCTGTGAGACCAGTTATTCAACTTCAAAGTATTTCAACTGAGGCTGATCAAAGCTCAATGCCTTCTCCTTCTGCTGAACCATCAACTGAAGTGAGAAATCCTGAACCAGCTTGTGCACTAGTTAAAAACAACAGAAATTCAAATGATGAAAGTATCCAAAGTGCTGTTGAAGCTGAAGATGCTGATCCTTATGATTCCTTTCATCATTCTCCCACATCACCTCCAAAAGATGCCTCTCACCAAGATGATCTGAATGTCTCCAATCTTGATGTGTTTATTGCTGGGGATCTGATTCCAGTTACCAGGATACACAAGAATCATCTAGTGTCCAACATTATTGGTGATTTAGACGAGTGGGTGACTCGAAGCAAGTCAAGTATTGCAAACATCTGTTTGTTTTCTTGCTTTCTGTGTCAAACTGTACCCAAAAACATCAAAGAGGCTCTTTAAGACAATTGCTGGATTTAGGCAATGCAGGAAGAATTGCTACAATTCAAGAAACAAGAAGTATGGCAACTGGTGGCTCTTCCCGAAGGTCAATACCCTATCGGCACCAAATGGCTATACAAAAACAAGACTAATGACAGAGGGATTGTCATCAGAAACAAAGCAAGGTTGGTAGCACAGGGCTATACACAAGAAGAAGGAATAGATTATGACAAGATGTTTGCTCCTGTTGCCAGATTAGAAGCCATACGACTCTTTCTTGCGTACTCTGCATCCATGAAATTCACATTATGTTTGGTGTTTGTGTTTGTGCCAGATATCAGGCAGATCCTAGAGAATCTCACGTGAATGCAGTCAAGAGGATATTCAGATATCTTAAAGGCAAACCTGCTCTTGGATTATGGTATCCAAAGGAAGGAGACTTCAATCTCTATGCATACACGGACAGTGACTTCGGGGGATGCAATTTCAACAGAAAGTCCACATCTGGCGGTTGTCAATTTCTTGGTCCCAGACTGGTGTCATGGCAGTGCAAGAAACAGACCAATGTTTCTGTATCAACAGCTGAAGCTGAATATATCACAGCATCAGCTTGCTGTTCTCAAGTTCTCTGGATTCAAAACTAGTTGCTTGATTATGGTTATAATTTCTTGCAAACACCAATCCATATTGACAACACTGCTACAGTCTTCATAACAGACAATCCAGTTCAGCACTCAAAAACAAAACATATTAAAATTAGATATTACTTTTTGAGAGACTGTGCTGAAAAAGGTTTAATCAAGCTGATTCAGGTTAACACAGACAATCAGCTAGCTGATTTGTTTACTAAAGCATTTGACCCAAGTCGGTTTGAATTCTTAGTCCAATCAATCGGCATGATTAACCTTAAGTAAAAATTAAAATTTACAAAAACATCAAAAAAAAAAAAAAATTCACAAAATTCAAAAGGAAATCAATTTTTGTTGAAGTCCTTGAATTGTACTTCCTGGGAAATGATATAATTACAGTCGTCATATCATTCTCTGTGCTTAATTCAATATCTTGAAAGACTGACATGACTTACCTGATATGAGGGTAGGCTCAACTTGGAACAGAAGATAAATGTTGTGATAAACTAAAGATCACATTCAACTGTGAATGCATCATCTCAGAGCATGTAAGTATCTAACCTATCCAAGTGTATGTATGTGTAGTAACCTAAACACACCAGGTCATGATACCTTATGAATCTCATTCACATCAGTTTTTCCTTTGTTTTACTGAGCAAAGACCTGGGGAAACAAGCACATAGTGCTGATGTATAGATCCAAAAAGAGTCCCAATGAGGAACACATCCAATACGGGTGATAAATAAAATAGAATATAACAAAAAGAATCCCAAAGTGGATCACCTTCCAAAGTGAAGAGCAAAAAGAATCCCAATGAGGATCAAATAACAATAAGGATCAGGTAAAAGAATCCCAATGTGGACCCCTCTTACCCAAAATGAATGAGATTTCATAATTTAAATGACCGGGTTTTGAAAGTTGTGAGAAAGTTCTACCATACAGTACATGAGGATAGTTGATCTTGCTATCCTTATAGGTGTGAGGTTCATGTTAAATGTTTAAACCAATCAAAACATGATAATAATCACATGCATTATAATATTGACAAAGAATGAGTTTAAGAGGACAAACATACCTTCAATCAATAAGTTCATGACAACTTGCACTTATGAAAGATAAGATTGATATGATCCCAAAATTTCAAACAATAGTACAAAATTTCTACATTTACAGATAAGCAAAACAATCAAAAATTCAGAAATATTTTTCCTTAAATTTTATAAACCTGTGTAAAGTTTTATCCTTAGGGGGAGTAGTAAAATTTTAAAAGGAAATATTTACAAAAACATAATATTTGTAAATGTAAAATAGGCAACATTGTTTTAAATCAAAATGTATAGTGTCTGTATAGAAATTATACCATAAACTGCTTTAGAAGATGCACATGGCCCAAAATCAGTCAAACTGGGAAACATGTATCACATCAAGGATACAAGTCAATCCAAGCAAGAATTGACAATTTCAGAATCCGCTAAATCTTCATAAAGCACCAATGATGCAGACTCATCTTCATAAAATCAGAACCAGCTATGCAAAACCAGTCAGAATCATCCACTACAACTACATTAATTTTTGACAAGTTCAAAATTTAATGCGGGTGAAGGTAACCCTATCATTTAACCAATGCGGGCAAGTGTTTTTGTGCAAGTAAAACTAATGAGGACAACAAAGTGTTCTTCCGCATTTGAAACAGTAAATGCGGACAGTTCAACTCATCAGCATTTGCTATACTAAATGCTGATAAGTTAACTTTGTTCACCCGCATTTGCTACAGTAAATGCTGAAGTTAACTTTGTTCACCCGCATTTGATGAGTAAAATTACTTCTTCCGCATTTGTTACAGTAAATGCGCCCATAGAAATTCTCTGAGCGCATTTGCTACAGTACGGAACTTTTCAGCACTCTTAAAATTTTGTGAAAATTATGAGCTATAATATAAATTCTCATCTAATGTGAGTCATTTATTACTTTTCAAATTTTGAGTGAGCGTTTCATAGTGAGACGAGTGCCAAAAAATATACTCCTTCAAAATTCAAATCTACTATCATCAACAATCTCTATGCTCGAGCCGAACATCAAAACATTCAAAAGTGTCCTTTGAATCAAAACATTTTCGACTACAAGATTACACATGGCTAACCTGAACTGGAGTAAGCTCCATAATGTCAGTGGTTTTCTTGATCCTGATGTCCCAAAAGCTGAGGGACTCAGAGACATGATCAGGTTCTTATCCACAACAAGAGTGACTCATGCCATAATAGTGAGACCTGTAATCTATGAGAATTACATCAGATCTTTCTAGGGAAATGCAGAAGTATTGGAGATTGATGGAGAGAAAGTAATTTCTGGAAGAATATCAGATGATCACACTCTATTGATATCAGAACAATCTGTGAGAGAATTCCTTCAATTTCAAGATGATCCTAATTCTCCAACTGAATTTGATGAGGATGATATAATGACCTTCTTTGCAAACATTGGATATGAAGGTGGATTTGAGGCAAAACAAATTATCAAGGGTTGGTTGATTTGCAATGGAGATTCCTCATTAATTATGTGCAACACTGCTTATCCAAAAGGAAGACTGGATGGAATGATATACCCTTGACTACATCATCACTTGTTTGTGCTCTCTGTACAAACAGACCATACAACTACTCAGCATATGTATTTAATGGTATGGTTGCTAATGTTGAAGAAGGAAGAAGAAACATGTTCCTCATGTACCCAAGATTTATCCAGTGCTTAATAAATAAAGCCTTTCCTGATTTGGCATTAGAAGGTCCCATTCTAGATATGCCTCATTATAATGCCAAGTCTTACAAATACATAAAAAAGAAGGATCCTAGAAACTCATATAGTGGTACTTTTTTCCCACTACTGCCATGGATGCAACAGCAGATTAATCCTCAAGAAGAAGTACATGATATTGAGGAACAAGCTCAAGAGAATGTTCCTGTTGAGGAACCCATTCATGATGATGCTGCTGATGTTATACAAGAAAGAGATGAACAAACTGCTGAAGAACAACCTACTGCTCTCAATCCACCTACTGCTGATGAGCATACAACATCACAAGAAGAAATATTGAGGCCAATGTCACCACATGTTGATATAGGTGGTGATCTTCACATTTAGCCTTCAACTCATGATGCTGAGATTCATTCCTTTTTTGGGGCTGATCCCATTATATCCTCTCCATCTTCTCACATGCACACTCATGAAGAACCCTCCAACAGCCCCTCATATGAAGCTGCTGATGCTTCTGATGGACCTGGTGAATCTACCAGTTCATCTTCTGAATCATCTAGTGATGAGGAGGATTATCCATAACCTGCACAACTGCCTGAGAGACAAATGATCTCAGAGGAGGGTCCCTTAGAAAGTTATGCTGAATCTGAGATAAACAGGCCTGATGAAAAAGGCAAACTGATTTCTGAGTTGATGCTTAAAGTCTCCAGAATGGAGAAAACTCTTGATAGAAGGGCAGGAATCATAAATGATAGGATTCAGGAACTTGATGAAAAGAAGAAAGAACATAATGAATTAAAAGCCAAGTATGATGCAGATATGAGAACAAAAGATGAGGAGATCAAACAGTTAAAAGTCTCTTTAGAGATGTCAAGAGAAGAAATCAGTGGTCATGTGGACACTGTGGCTATCCAAACTGTGGCTCGGAAGATCAAGAACACATGTTGGAGATGCAAAATCATTGCTGATCTGAACAAACAAAATGAGGCTTTGAAGAAAAGAATATATGCATTGGAACTGATCGCTCAATTAAATGTTGAATTTGAAAGAGAAGCAATAGAACATGAAGCTGAAGAAACAGATAAGGCAGTTCATTCAAAACAGCAAGAAACTAGTGGTATTAGGGATGATGATAGCTGGGAGATGGTAGTACATTCTGATCCATCCACTGAAAAAGAGGCTATGATGAAAGAACTAATAGATGACATGGACAGGTTCTCTTCAAGTGAATTCATTATAGATGAGGAATTCTGGGATTACATCAAAAACACCAAATCCCTTCTGAGTCTATAGTTGTAATTCCAAGACAACCTGTGTTAATAGAAGAAGAACTGAGAATGTAGCTTGTTACTGCTGTTGTATTATCTGTTGAACAACAAAGTTTAATCAATAGACTTTGTGATGAATTCAAAGAAAAGGAAACAGCTGAATTGAATAGACAAGAAGCTGAATAACAAAGAATCACTGCTGAGCTTAAGGCTGTTGAGGAAAAACAACATGCCAAAACTGATGTAGTATCAACATTAGGACCAAGAGTGATCACATACACAAGAAAAAGGAAATACTTGACTGAAAAAGCAAAAGGAAAACTTCCTATGGTTGAGGAAGAACAACCTAAGAAGAAACTAAAGGTGATCCTAGGAGTTTGGCAGCAATTGCTGAATTTTTAGATGAACATGAACAAGCTGAGAAGGAGTTGCAACATACTTTGGAAGTGATTATGTTGGAAGAAGGAGAAACTGAAGATGAACAAACAAAGAAACATGATGACATGAGGAGTCCATCAATTATTGAGCCATCTGTTGAAAGTATGATAGAGAAGGCTAAGACTAATAATCTTATGATTTATGCCATGTTCCTGATCAACCATGGATATGATGCTGATATAGTCTTTAGCATGACTTATGAAGGTATGGTAGAAGAAGTGAGAAAGATGGAGAAGCTTCTTGATCCAACATTTGCGACTGAATATGAAAAAGAAAAGGAAACTACTAAATCAGTCACAAGTATCTCTAAGACAGCAAAGAAGTATGACACTCAAACTGCATATCCTGATCCTTATAGTATGACAGATAAGGAAATGAAGGATTATATGTCTCAACAAGGATTTACAAAAGAAAGCTAGGGAACATGAAGACTAATTCTCTTAGGGCTGCTATGTTAAAGATGATCAATGACAAGAAAGAAAGACTAAAAGCAATTGAAGAAGAAGTGATTTCCCAGAAGCCCAGAACAAGAAAATCAGCACAAGATGTGCAGTTGACAGTTAAAGATCAAGATGTTCTGGCCCCTATGCTTCACAAGAATCCAGAGTGGTTTATTGAGCCTTCTCAACTTAAACTTCAAGAGGGGCTGACTACTGCAGAAATGATAAGAGGGGTATCTACTCCCAGTGGCAAGACAGATGTAAAAATTATTTCCTGGAAGTATAATAGTAACTGGAATATGTTCATGGTGAAGAGGATATCAGGATTAGTTCAATTTTTCACAGAGTATACAGCCTTAGTCAATGCCTTGAAAGTTCATGATTTAAAAGAGTTGGCTGAGCTAGACTTGATTAATCCTGATGGAATGTATAAAGGATATGAATTTGAAGATATTCTAAAGATGTTTAAAACAAAGAACTTCAAATCACTGAAAGCTATCTGCACCAGAAAAGACAAAACATTCAAGAACCCATTTGATCAAAGAAAGAAAAAAGAAGCTGAAGAGATTGTGTTTCCTAAACTACATGTTAAGCCAACAGAAAGTTTGAAGAGGAAAATGATTACTGGTACTCATAAGACAAAGCCTATTTCAAATGTGTATTATGATGAAGACACCTTTGAGCTAGTAATTGAAAGAAAATAGGAAGGAAAGGAAGCCCCTGAAATAAGAATCTTCAGTGGGTATGAGGTTATATTGCTAGATGAGTCTTACATTCATTACATCTCTACCAGACACTTCAGAGCTATCAAAAAACAATATGTAAATTTATCGTGTCTTATGTATATACCTATGTATCTAGGCTAATTATGTTACTTGTCATCTTTGCCTATGTAGCAAATTTACTAATATGTATGGGGGTGTTCACGGTTCGCTTTTGACGGTTTAGATCAAAGCATGAGCCAAACACCTAGTAATGGTTTTTGATTATTGACAGGGTTTTTATGAGAATGAAAATCTCAGTTGATGCGACTCAACTTAGGATCGAATATGATGATTGAGTCAGTAATATAGTTGTAGAATTACTATAATACAAAACATTAACTACTAAAGTAAGTGCTTTGATGAACAGTTCATAAAGACAACAAGGTTACTGCTAAAATTGTATAATATTATGACTGATGGAAGAAGCTTACAAAGTTAGGGTATACTATTCTATTTATAGGCATACCCATTACCTGTACAAAATAACTAAACTACCCTGATTATTATACATCAGAATCTAGTCTAAGTACAAAATAACATAAGCATTTGTAAGTGTTCATTCGTATTGACTAATGCGGATGAACAAGTCTTCATCAGCATTTGTTGTTGATTGTCTTCAGTATTAACTTAGTTCATCCGCATTTGTTGTTGCGGATTAACAAGTCTTGGCAGCATTTCCTTTGTTCATCCGTATTAGTTAATGCAGATGAACTAATACTTGTCAGCATTTGTTCAATGGTCATCCGCATTAACTAATGCGGAGACTTCAACACTTGTCTTTTTCTTGTCTTTTCTTCTGTCTTCTGTTTTTTTTTTTTTTGTCTTTGTCTTCTGTCTTGTTGATTTCCAACCAGAGCAACCTACAACCACCTCTTGAATTAGCAAGTATGATCCTTTCAGGGTCTAACAATACTTCCCCTAAGGATTATACTGCCTAAGTTCTTCAAGAGTGTGATGGTGGAGGAGGTTGTGATGATTCTGGTGGTTCTTGTTGTTCTTCCTTTGGTTGGACTGTTGTTAAGGAGAGTGTGGATGCAGTTTCAGTAGGAAGTACAGGTTCTGCCAAAGAAGGATCCAAGATTGCCTTGATCATATTTAAGAAATCCTTGGCATCATTCATCTTTTCTCTGCTCAGGACATGTATCTTCATCGGACTCATAGTGTGTATGGCAGCAATGGGAATTTATTTCAAAGAGATGGGTTCCCACACAGAAATTATGGAAAGACCATCTCTGTGAATCAGTAGTGATCCACCTGCATTAACTTCCAGCTTTACAATGTTGCCCATTTGGAGAGGCACCTTCTTTTTCTTTCTTTGCTCCTTTTTCTTGTTTATTCTATCATATGCCATCTTTAAAATCTTGATACATTTTAGAAAGAACTCCAAGTCATCTTCTCCCAGTTTGTTGCTGAGATCTTTGAAGTGTCTTGTGAAAATATAGTGAATATAAGATTCATCCAACAGCCTTACTTCATATCCACTGAACAGTCTAATTTTAGGTGCTTTTTTTCCACCCTATTTCCTCTCAATTATTAACTCAAATGTTTTCTCATCATAGTACACATTGGAGATTGGCTTAGTCTTGTGAGTTCCAGCAACCATCTTCCTTTTTAATGACTCAGTTGGCTTTACATTCAATTCAGGAAATACCAACTCTTCTGCTTCTCTCTTTTTCTTTTGTTCCAGAGGATTTCCGAAAGATCTATCCTTTATCAAACAAATAGCTTTCAGAGATTTTAAGTTGTTTGTCTTCTTAAACATTTCCAGAATGTCTTCAAACTTATATCCTCTATACATGGCATCATGATTGATCAATTCAAGCTCTGCCAATTCCTTTAGGTCATGAATCTCCATTGAGTTCACCAGAGCAGAGTACTCTATGAAAAATTGAACAAGCCAAGAGATCCTCTTTACCATAAACATGTTCCAACTGCTGCCATACTTCCAGGCAATGATTTTAACATCAGTTTTGCCTTTAGGAGCAGACACACCCTTAATCATCTCAGAGGTGGTTAACCCTTCCTGCAGCTAAGTTGGGAGGGTTCAATGAACCATTCTGGATTCTTATGAAACATGGGTACCAAGACATCTTGATCCTTGGTAGTAAGTTGAACATCTTGTGCTGAAGTTCTTGTTCTTGGTTTTCTTCCGGTTACTTCTTCTTCTATGGACTGAAGTCTCTCCTTCTTTTCTTTAATCATCATCAGCATTGCAGCCCTTAGAGAGTTGGTCTTCATATTACCCAGCTTTCTTTTTACGAACCCTTGCATGGATAAATAATCCTTCATTTCCCTATCAGTCAAACTGTAGGGATCAGGATATGTAGATTGGGTTTCTTGATGCTTTACAGGTTTGGCAGCACTTGTAGTGATTTGGGCAGTTTTAATCTTCTTCTCATAATCAGTGACAAAGGTGGGATCAAGCAGCTTTTCCATTTTTCCCACCTCTTCAACCATGCCCTCATAAGTCATGCTAAACTCTTCATCTGCCTCATATCCATGATTGATCAGATACATGGCCTTAATCATGAGATCATCTGATTGTGCTTTTTCAACCATTTCTTCAACTGATGTTTCAGCCTTTGCAAGACTGTCATGTTTCATCATATCCTCCTTCAATCTCTCTTTCTTTTAATACAATCACCTCAAGTATATCTTTTAGCTCCTTTTCTGCCTTCTCATGTTCTTCTAAAAATTCAGCTATACCTGCTAGGCTTCTTGGATCATCTTTTTGTTTCTTAACAGGTTGTTCTTCTTCTACCATTGGTAGTTTGCCTTTAGCTTTCTCTATTAAGTACTTCCTTTTTCTTGAATATGTATACAGTCTAGGGCCAGAGGTTGATGGGACAGATGCTTCCACTTCTTGTTTCTTTCTTTCAATCTCAAGCTTTTCAGCTTCTTGATTCTATTTCTCATCAGCTTCTTTCTGTTTTTCAGCTTCTTCAATCTGTTTTGCAGCCATTTCCCTTTCTTTCATTTCTTCACATAAGCTTTTGATCAATTCTTGTTGTTCAACAGTCAAGGTGACTGCTGGAACAAGCTGCAGCTTTAATTCTTCTTGTATAGGAATTGGATTCGTAGGGATTACAACAATTGGCTCTACAGGAGTTATGATATCTTTGATGTAGTCCCAAAATTCTTCATCAATGATGAACTCACTAGAGGAGTACATATCCAGATCTTCTATAAGCTCTTTCATGATTGAATCTTCTTCAGTAGAGGGATCAGAATGCACAACCATTGCAAACTTTCTTCACCCCCAACCTCACTATGTTCTGCTTGTTGTGAGGTTTCAGCCTTTTTGTTTCCACATCATCTTGATCAGGCACTTCTCTTGCCACTTCATCTTTTAGCTTTGCAAGCATATCTAATTCAGAAACTCTTTTGTTTAGAGCTTCAATCTATTTATTGAGATCAGCTATAATGTCTGTTTGCATCTCAATGAGGTTTTCTTGTTCTTCCAAAGCAATGGTCTGGATAGCTGCAGTATCCAAGTGACCACTGATTTCTTCTCTTGACATATCTAAGGCAGCTTTGAGTCTTTCAATCTCTTTATCCTTTTTCATTCTTTTTAGCCTCATATTTGATTCTTAGTTCTTTGAGCTCCTTTTCTTTTTCATCTAGCTCAAGAATTTTGTCATTTATTATCCCAGCCCTTCTCTCTTTCTCCATCCTTGCAACTTTCTGCAACAGATCACTGATTATTTTGTCTTTCTCATCTGGTCTGTTTATTTCTGATTTAGCAAAGCTCTCTAATGGTCCTTCATCTGAGAGTGTTAGTCTCATAGGAGGTTGTGCAGGAGGATGATCATCAGATGATGATTCAGAAGAATCTAATGAGCTGGCAGATTCACCAGCTTCACCAAAATCAGCAGCAGCTTATGGAGATGAGATAGAGGGTCATAATTGATGGATTTGGATTGGAGATTGTTGAGGTGATTTAGTGATTTGGATTGGTGAATGTGAAGGAGAAATAGTGGGTTGTATTAGTGAATGTGGAGGTGAAATAGTAGGTGATGCACCAAAGGGTGAGGGAAATACTTGTTCATGAACCATAGGCATAATGTGAAGATCACCACCTACATCACCTTGTGGTGACACTGTCCTTGGTATGTCTTCAGCAGCCTCAGCATGCTCATTAACAGTGTGTTGATCAATAGCAGCTGGATGCTCTTCAACAAATTCTTATTCATCAGCTGGTTCTTCCATAGCTTGTTCCTCAACAACTTGTTCCTCCATAATAGGAACAGCTTCATCTGCAGCAGCTTCTTGCACTTCTTCATTGTTAATCTATTGCAACATCCAAGGAAGTAATGGAAAGAAGGTTCCACTATAGAAATTCCTTGGATCCCTCTTTTTGATGCAATTGAATGACTTGGCATTATAATGAGGGATGTCCAAAACAGGGCCTTCTGGTACAAGATTTGGAAATGCTTTATTGATGAAACATTGGAAAAATCATGGGTACATCAGAAACATGTGCCTTCTCCTTCTTGAATGTTTGATATCAGAACATTGAAAACATAGGCAGACATGTTGAAAGGTCTGTTTGTGCACAAGGCACAGATGGCTGATGATATGGTGATAGGGATGTCATTCCAACATGTCTTTCTCTTGGATAGGCAATGTTGTATAAGTGAATGAGAAACCTCCATTGGAGATCAACTAACCCTTTGACAATCTGCTTCCCTTCAAAACCACCTTCATACCCAATGTTAGCAAAGAAAGTCATAATCTCATCTTCTTCAAGCTCTAGTGGAGAGTTCTCATCATCTTCAAATTGTAGACACTGTCTCATAATTTGTTCAGTGATTACTAGAGTGTGATCATTAGTGATTCTTCCTGAAATAGTCTTCTCTCCATTAATCTATGCTACTTCAGCTGTTCCCCAGAAAGATCTAATGTGGTTCTCATAAATGATGGGTCTAACTGTAATAGCATGTGCCACTCTGGTAGTAGAGATAAATCTGACCATATCTCTTAATCCTTCAGCTTTAGGCACAGTATGATCAAGAAATCCACTGACATTGTGGAGCTTACTCCATGTCAGATTAGCCATGGATTCTGCAATAGATACAAATGAGTTAGTAATGTTTTAACATTTATTATATCATGTGCACTTGATCAAGTTTGACTTTTCATATTTTGACTTTTTCAGGTCAAAATTGAAATTTCAAATGTTACTGTTTTATTAGATTTTTGACCTAATCTTGACTTAGGTGATGGAGACTCATTGAAGTTAAGTTTTATGCTTAATTTTTGATCATTTTGGTGTTTCAAACATTCTTTTCAACTAGAACATTGGATTTGATTTACACAGTCCCAAGTTTCGATTCCCAGTTCATCGTGGTTCAAATTAGGGTTTGAAAATCAGTTGTTCTTTGTTATTCACATAAACATCTGTTTCAATGAACTTGAGAATGTCATTTAAATCCATTGTTCTTGGTTGCATTTAGGAATTATCTCAAACCTAGGGTTCTATGTTCATGCAGGTTCGATAGTTGAGGTTTTTGAATCCATTGAGAATCACCTTTTTGTTTGGTAACACTATGATGATGAATCAGAATAAACTGATATGAAGTTGATTGAATCATAGTAAACCCTTGATTAGTGAATGTTTGAATGATGGTGAAGAATAGTAGATGAACGCTCGTCGCACTATGAAAGTTCACTCAAATTTGAAAAGTAATAAATGACTCACATTAAATGTGTTTAAATAGTACATTTGAAAACTTGCCCAAAATTTACAAGTGTGAACAAATGCGTAAAGAAATTTCACTACTGTAGCAAATGCGCATGAAGAATTTCTTTGCGCGCATTTACTATAGCAAATGCGCATGATCATTTTGTCATGAGCGCATTTACTGAAACAAATGCAGAAGAACAAGTTAACTTGTCCGCATTGACTGTAGCAAGTGCGGAGCAAGAAAATAACTTAACCGCATTTACTATAACTAATACGGATGAACAACTTTAACTTAATTGCATTACTGTAGCAAATGCGGAAGAACAAGTTAGACTGTCCGCATTTACTGTAGCAAATGTGGAAGAACAAAAAGTTGTCCGCATTAGTTACACTTGAACAAAAAAAATAGTTACCCGCATTGGTTATGTGTCTGGGTTACCTTAACCCGCATTAGCCAATACACTTACCCGCATTAATTTTGAACTTGTCAAAAATTAATGTTTTCTGTAGAGGATGATTCTGACTGTTTTTGCACACTGATGTTCTTGATTTTTATGAAGACGAGTCTGCTGTTTTGTTTTTATGAAGTTTTAGTTGTTACTTGTATTGACAATTCTTGCTTGGATTAACTTGTATACCCTATGTGATACAAGTTTCCTAGTTTTAACTGATCTTGGACTTTGTGCTACCAAGTATCTGCATACACTGAGATACTTATGGTATAACTTTCATACCAACACAGTCAGTTGTTTTCAAAATTTTTATGTTTTATGTTTTTGTGAATATTTTCTTTTAATTTTTAAAATTACTCCCCCTAAAGTTTATATCCAAATTGGATAGAAACTTTAATGAGTTTTTAAACTTAAAAAGAAAATATTTCTTTAATATTTTTGTTTTTCTTATCTACACATGAAGAGGATGTGTACCTTATTTGAGATCATATCAATCTAACCTTTCACAAGTGCAAATAGTCATGATCCTATTGATTGTAGGTATGTTTGTCCTCTTAAACTCAAGCTTGGTTAATATTTTAATGCATGTGATCTTTATCATGTTTTGAATGGATTAAATATTCAACATTTACCTCACACTTAACAGTATGGAAAGGTCAACTACCCTCATGAAATGTATGGTAGAAATTTTTCACAACTTACATGACCAGGTCGTTTAAATTATGAAATCTCATTTTGATTTGAGGAAGGGGGATCCTTATTGGGATTCTTTTGTTTTGATCCTTGTGTTTATTTGATCCACATTGGGATTCTTTTTCACTTTACTTTGGAAGGTGATCCGCTTTGGGATTCTTTTTGTTCATTCACTAGGAATGTATTCTTTATTGATTCATCCAGGTTGGATGTGTTCCACATTGGAAATCTTTTTGGATCTTGACATCAGCACTATGTGCCTATTTCTCTAGATCTTTGCTCAGCAAAACAGAAAAGAAACTGATGTGGGTGAATGAGATTCATAAAGTATCACTACTGGTGTGTTTAGGTTGCTACACACACCCACACTTGGATAAGATAATTACTTACTTTCACCCTGAGATGATAGTTTCACAGTTGAATATGAACTTTAGTTTATCACAGCATGTATTTTCTTTTCCAAGATGAGCCTACCCGCATATCAGATAAGTCATGTCAGTCTTTCAAGATTTTAAAATAAGCACATTGAATGATATAACGATTGTAATTATATCATTTCCCAATAAAAATACAATGCATGAATTACAACAAAATTGATTTCTTTTTGTATATTTTTTTTTTGAATGTTTTTGTGAATTTTTTTTACTCAAGGTTAATCATGCCAATTGATTGGACTAAGAATTCAAACCGACTAGGGTCAAATGCTTTAGTAAACAAGTCAGCTAGCTGATTGTCTGAGTTAACCTGAATCAGCTTGATTAACCTTTTTTCAGCACAGTCTCTCAAAAAATGATACTGATTTCAATATGTTTGGTTTTTGAGTACTGAACTGGATTATTTGTTATGAAGACTGCTGCTGTGTTATCAATGTAAATTGGTGTGTGCAAGAAATTATAACCATAATCAAGCATCTGGTTTTGAATCTAGAGAACTTGAGAGCAACAAGATGATGCTACAATGTATTCATCTTCTGTTGTGGAAACAGATACATTTGTCTATTTCTTGCACTGCCAGGAGACTAGTCTGGGACCAAGAAATTGACAACCTCCAGAAGTGGACTTCTTATTGAAGTTGCATCCCCCGTAGTCACTGTCTGTGTATGCATAGAGATTAAAATCTCCTTCCTTAGGGTACCATAATCCAAGAGCAGGTTTGCCTTTAAGATATCTGAATATCCTCTTGACAGCATTCACATGAGATTCTTTGGGATCTGCCTGATATCTGGCACAAACACATACACCAAACATAATGTCAGGTCTACTAGCTGTAAGATACATAAGTGACCCTATCATTGATCTATAGAGAGTCTGATCCACTAATTTTTCTTCTAAGTCTGGACCAATCTTCACTTTGGTATCTACAGGAGTTCTGATAGACTGACAGTCTGCAAAATTAAATTTCTTCAACATTGATTCCACATATTTTGATTGATTGATGAATATTCCATCTACTGTCTGTTGTACTTGCAATCCTAAGAAAAAAGTGAGCTCTCCCATAGCACTCATTTGAAACTTATAATACATGAGGTTCTCAAAGTCTTTACAGAGTTCCTAGTTTGTTGAGCCAAAAATGATATCATCCACATAAATCTGAAAAAGTAGCAGCTCATGTCCTTTCTTCTTCTTGAATAAAGTCTGATCAATCTTTCCTCTTTCATAACCATGATCAAGAAGAAAAGTTGACAGAGTCTCATACCATTTTTGAGGGGCTTGATATAAGCCATACAAAGCTTTGTCAAGCTTGTATACTCTGTGAGGGAAATCAGGATCCCCAAAGACTGGTGGTTGACTCACATAGACTTCTTTGGAGATTTTTCCATTCAAAAATGCACACTTTACATCCATTTGATACATAGTGAATTTCATGGATACAGAGTAAGCAAGAAAGAGTCGTATGGTTTCCAATCTCGCAACAGGAGCAAACACTTCATCATAGTCGATTCCTTCTTCTTGAGTGTAGCCATGTGCAACCAATCTTGCCTTGTTTCTGATGACAATCCCCCTGTCATCAGTCTTGTTTCAGTATAGCCATCTAATGCCGATAGGGTATTGTCCTTCAGGAAGATCCACCAGTTGCCATACCTCTTGTTTCTAGAACTGTAGCAATTCTTCCTGCATTACATCAATCCAGCTATTGTCTTAAAGTGCCTCTTTAATATTCTTAGGTACAGTTTAACACAGAAAGCAAGAAAACAAACAGATGTTTTAGATACTTGACTTGCTTCTGGTCACCCGCTCATCAAAATCACCAATGATGTTGGACACTGGATGGTTCTTGTGTGTTATGGTAATTGGAATCAAATCACCAGCAATGGTCATATCAAGATTGGAGACATTCAGATCATCTTGGTGAGAGGCATGTTCAGGTTGAGATGTAGGAGAATGATGAAAGTAATCAAATGCTTCAACATCTTTAGCTTCAGCAACACTTTGGATACTTTCATCATTTGTATTTCCTTCTGTTTCAACTGGTACAGAAGCTGATTCTGGGTTTCTCACTTCAGTTGAAGGTTCAACTAAAGGAGTAGGAATTGAGCTAGGACCAGCCTCAGTTGAAACACTCTGATGTTGTGTGACTTGTCTGGCCGGATCTGCTTGTAGTGAGACTTCTTCACTAAATGGATCATTAGAAGAAGGTGGAATCATAGGAAAGTCATTTCTTCTTTCCACTGTTCCAGATGATCCTGCATAAGACAAGTGAAACTGATCAAAAGATATAGTAAATAAGTCAATATCAAACAACCAATCAGGACCATTTGTTGATTTGGGAAAAGAATGCTCATTATTGGTTGATTCATCAATGATGTTTAATCTAGGATTAAACACTCTAAAAGCCTTTGAGACGGAGGAATACCCCACAAAGAATCCCTCGTCAGACTTAGGAGCAAACTTTCCTAAATGGTCTCGGGTGTTCAATATTGAGACGAGACAACCAAATGACTTCAAAAATCCAATAAACGGTTTTCTGGTAAAAGAAGTTCATATGGTATTTTTTTGCTTTCTTTAATGATCAAAGTTCTATTTTGCACAAAGCACGATGTGTTTACAGCTTCTGCCCAAAAGGTAATTGGCAGTTTTGCATCGGCTAGCATTGTTCGTGCAGCTTCAATCAGTGTTCTATTTCTTCTTTCAGCTACTCCATTTTGTTGAGGAGTCCTAGCTACACTGAATTGATGAACAATGCCTTTTTGTGTACAAAATGAACTTAGATCTTCATTCTTGAATTTTGTCCTATTGTCACTTCTGATTGATTTTACCTTTAGATCAAGTTGATTTTCTATTTTTATGATAAAATCTTTTATGATGTGGGATGCCTCGTTTTTATGAAGTAAAAAGAAAACCCATGTAAATCGTGTAAAGTCATCTATGATCACCAAACAATAATGCTTCTTTCTAATACTCATGACATGAGTTGGACCTAAAAGATCCATGTAAAGTAATTTCAATGGAGAATTATTTATGTTCACGACCTTTGGCTTATGAGAGGACTTATGTTGTTTTCCTTTGAGACATGCAGTACAGTGATCAACAAAATGAAATTCTTTTTGAGGTAATCCAATTACATGATTTTCTTTGACCAATTTGTTCATGTTTTTAAAGTTTGTGTGTCCTAAACGTCTATGCCAAAGTTGTGACTCATCAAAAGATGCTTTAGACAACAGACATGTCTCTTCTGAGGGGTATGCAGAATTAAGGTTCAAGACATATGTATTATTCTTCCTCGAAGTTTTCAAGACAACCCATTCTTCAGGAATTTGAAATCCTAGTTTTAGAATGTAGCAATGAGTGTTAGTGAAGTGAGTGGAATATTTCTTATCACAGATCTGTGACACGCTAAGCAGATTAAAGTTCAGTTGCTCGCAGTAGTTGACTTTGTCAAAGCTCAGCAGTCCATTTGCCATAGATCCTTCCCCTGTAATTCTACCACCTTGTGAATCTCCACCAAATGCCATAGTAGTTCCTTGAATATGCTTGAAATCATGAAGGAGGGAACTATCTCCAGTCATGTGACGGGAGCATCCACTGTCCACGTACCATAAGCTGTTGGACCTGTATGGACGACCCTACAAGCATGAAAGAACTAGTTAGATGATGGAACCCAAGCCATGATGGTCTTGGGTTGTCCGTTTCTATCCATCACTGTGACTTCTTGATATTTTCCTCTTGGTTGTGTTTTGGAGGATGAAGCTTTCATCGATTTTTGTTGATTTCTTTTTGGTTTGATTTCATCAATTTTAGCTGAACAGTCAGAAGAGTGTACAATTCTTTGATCTCGGTTTCTATGTAAAAATTGGATACGTTTCTGTTTCTTTGAAATCACTGTATTATTTTGTTTTGAAGAAGAATTCTGTGATTGTTTTCTAATAGTATCAATGTTCCTTTTGATGTTTTTAGGCTGCCATTGATCATAGAAATCCATGTCAGAAGTTGACACTTGTTGATGTTTAAGTTCTCTTGAACTTCTGATGTTGTCAGATGAAATTGGTGAAATGGGCTTGTTTTGAGGAATTCTCAAGCCCTTTTGTTTATAGAAACAATCAGACGTGTTATGATTAGTCATATCACATACAGAACAATACTTGTTAAAATAACAATTTTTGGTTGAGTGATTGTTCATGTCACAGATAGAGCAATATTTATTAAAATAACACTCATTCGTATTGTGATTACACATGTCAAAAACGTCATAATAAATTTGCTTTTCTTTTGACTTTGAAGAAGAAGCCACATCAGTCTTTGTGGTGGCAGCAGATTGTTTCACAAATCTGACTTGCTTGGTTTTTATGGACTGATTTTGCTTCTTTTTGTTCTTGTTTAATTCCCTTTCAAATTGTTCCACATGTTCTTTGTTACAAATGTCAAAACCGACTCCTTGTTTATTTTTAGCAAATGATGAAACAGTTTTTACATTTGATTTTTGGTTCACAGTGGATTTTCCATTGGACACTGATGAAGTCTTACTTTTCTCTTTGGATTTCAATGAAACCTTTTCTGATTTGTTTGAATTTTTAGGAGATTTGATCTCACAATCAGATTTGATTTCAGCAGAGAGTTTCACTGAACATTCAGCAGTGTTATTCTTCTTGATTTTTTCAGGAATAAATTTCACAAAGGGAATGATGGCTTTGACTGGGCTCTTTGGTTTTTGGACAACTACAGGTTTGTCTGAGCACTCTTTAATCTTGATTGGATGACCCAGTTTGATTTTATCCTCATTTGTTTCAATGTAAATACTTGGTGTATTATGAGGATTAGTTGTTTATGAAACAATTGTTTTGGTTTCAATGACTTTAGGTTCAATTGACTCAGATTTGGTGAGTAACTCTGGCATAACTGGGTAGTTGTCATTATATAGAGGAGGACAAGTTTTGTAACCTATCCCAGTCATATCATTTGCTCCCTTTTGAGATTCAAGTAACTCTTGCAGCTTGAAAGATGAGAGTTGAAACTTTTCAAGTTTCACTTCAGTGGCTGATTGCTTAGCTTTTGATTTGGTTAACAGTTCAGTTAACCTCTCATTCTCAGCTGCAAGTGTAATCTTCTCACCATGAAGTGTTTCCATGTCAGATAAAAGAGACTTGATTTTGACATCAAAATATCTCATTTCTTGTTTTAGCATTTCAGATTTCACTTTTTCTTCTTTTATTGTATTAGCCAATTTATGATTGTGTTCTTTATATCCCTGAACTTCAAGAACACATTTATCTGAACATAGATTAGATTTTACCTCAGATGGCATTGGAGTGGGGCCATCATTGATATGAGCCATAAGAGCATGATTCTGAAATTAAGGTTGAACTTCCTCAGCATATAAGCTCCAATCACATACTCCATCTTGTCTGATGACAAGAGCATTAGAAGTTGTTTGGCTATTCCCCTGAGCTTGATGAGCCAATTGAGGTTGTCTTGATGAATTGACAGTTGCTGAATTTGATGCTGGTTCTGATTTTGATGATGATTGCTTGACTGAAACTGGTTTTGATGATGATTGCCTGACTGAAAGCTTTAAGTGGATTGAGATGAATTCTGACCATGAGCAGGTCTTTGATAGTTGGTGTTGCTTCTTCTGGGAGCATTGCATTCCCTGGAGAAGTGACCAGTCATTCCATAGTTAAAGCACTTAACCTTGGATTTGTCATATCCAAGTTTAGTGTTTTCATTAAGACTCAGTTTCTTCCCTTTTCTGAAGAATTTCTTTGCTCTCATAGCAATCATGGCCATCTGCCATTGCAAATCCATCTCTTCAACATCATCAGGATCCATTTCTTCTAGATCCTCCTGAATTAAGTGTGCTGACATGAGTCTCCCCCAAGGTAAGCTTCAAAACTAGCAACAAAGGCATTGTAAGTTGCCTTTTGCTCTTCAGATCTTTGGTTACTTGGCAAACTTATGGGTGTTGCAGTTGATTGAGCAGAGATTGATTTTTTGTGTTGTTGAGGGGCAGCAAAAAGACCAGTTGACTTTGATTGTTCTCTTGATGATAGAAAATCTTCTTCTTCAGTTATAAAAGAATTCTCAACAGAGTGTGTTTCAGAAGGAAACTTGTATGCTTCTATGGCTTGGGGTCCACTAAGATTTCTGCTTCGTTCATCCAGCTCTAGTGCTTCAATTTTTGCAATCATTATGTTTAGGCTTGTACTCTCCAAGTCAAGAGTGTTCTTTAACATGGTGATATTTTGCTTCTAATTTTCTGGTAAGCTATGCAGCATCTTCTTGTTCATCTCCTTTTCCTTGTAGGTGACTCCCATAATCTCAAGATCATTTACCAATTGGACAAATCTATGTAATTGCCTTGAAATAGATTCTTCTTTTGTATGGTGAAATGTATCATATTGATTAATCAGTTTATCTTTGTTAATTTCAGTAACCTCACTGCTCCCTTCACACATAATTTGCAGAGCATCCCAAACCCCTTTGGTTGTTCCATATTTTTCCAGCCTTTTGAGTACATCCATTTTCAAAGCTTGTGTTAGAATGGAGTATGCTTTAAGATCAATCTTGATTTTCTTGTACTCTTCATCTTCAAGATTTAACTTGGATCCTCAATGGGAATTCTTGATGTTCTGTATTGTGTAGCTTGATCAGCATTTAGTGACAGTGGAATGTAAGGCCCTTTGCAAATTGATATCCAATAGTCCGGATCTACACCTGTAATGTAATTTCTAAACCTGATTTTCCACTGCTTAAACTCAGATTTGTGTTTAAGCATTGGAGGTTTAGAAGCATGCCCAAGTTCAGAGAGATTATGTGAATCCATTGTTAATTTACTGATTTTTGTTACTTGGTTTTGAGTACTTTTTAGTTGATTTTATGTCTTTGTAAGGTTTGAGCAGTGTATAGTCCTTGTCTTCTTTGTTCAACAGTTCTTAGCAAGTGTCGATCTAGATGAGTTCACTGGTTTCACTGTTAGTTTGTGAGAACTGAACAAACACAGATTTGTTAAGATGAAGTTTTTTGTTGTTTTTCAGTATGTATATTTATCAGCATTCAAGATCTGCTAATAAACAACTCAATCACCAGATCAATCGATGTTCATTCAAAATCTGCACTGATTTTGAGATGAATTCAAGAGCCGAGGCTCTGATACCAATTGACAGGGTTTTTATGAGAATGAAAATCTCAGTTGATGTGACTCAACTTAGGATCGAATATGATGATTGAGTCGGTAATATAGTTGCGGAATTACTATATTACAGAACATTAACTACTGAAGTAAATGATTTGATGAACAGTTCACAAAGACAACAAGGTTACTGCTGAAAATGTATAATATTATGACTGATGGAAGAAGCTTACAAAGTTAGGGTATACTATTCTATTTATAGGCATACCTATTACCTATACAAAATGACTAAACTACCCTGATTATTATACATCGGAATCTAGTCTAAGTACAAAAATAACATAAGCATTTGTAAGTGTTCATTCGCATTGACTAATGCGGATGAACAAGTCTTCATCAGCATTTGTTGTTGATTGTCTTCAGCATTAACTTAGTTCATCCGCATTTGTTGTTACGGATGAACAAGTCTTGGCAGCATTTCTTAATGAGGAGACTTCAACACTTGTCTTTTTCTTGTCTTTTCTTCTGTCTTTTTTTTTTTTTTTTTTTTTTTTTTTTTTTTTGTCTTTGTCTTCTGTCTTGTTGATTTCCAACCAGAGCAACGTACAACCACCTCTTGAATTAGCAAGTATGATCCTTTCAGGGTCTAACAATTATCAAAATCCAAAACCGGACCATTGAAAATTTAAAATCGAACCAAATCAAACAACAACTAATGGTTTGGTTTTATGGTTGTGAATTATTGGACATTTATACAAGATGCTTATAACAAGACACAAAATATATAGAATGTATGGTTTGTTTTTACGCACTCAACAATTTTTTATAAAAAATTATAAAGATAGGATTTGAATCCTCTCACGCAACCGTGAATGGTCTTGAGAAACTAAAGTATCTTTGGATATTTAAAAAAACCACTCACAAAATAAAATATAAACATATGATTTATTTATTCTATGTTGCTATGAACACTTCTCGGTGGTGATCGGCTTAGATTCCATATAAACCAATCATTTAGTTATTGGGATAACTTTGTAAAACAGTAATCAAGTTTTAAAATTATTTTATTTAGATCACTCATAAATTTATTTGTCCCAATTAGGTTACTTATAAATTTTTTTTGTCTCAATCAGATCACTTATAATTTTTTTTTCCCCAATCACGCCACTAAAGTTTTAGAATTGCTTTAATTATATCACTAGTAAATTGTAAAAATATTTTAAAAACAATTGAAATTTATAAAATATTAACAATAGTTATAAAGAATCGAATCATTTTTAAAAATTACGAATTATATAAAAGTTTTGAAAAAATATGAGTGATCTAATTGGAAACCCGTAAAACTTTAATGAGCTGATTGAAAAAAAAAAAATGATTTGATGCTATTGAAACAAAAAAAAAAAAAATATAAGATATTAACACTTAAAACCTGCTTACCGTTTGTGAAGTTTTTCCTTTAATTATTCTATGTTTGGTCGTTTCACTATTGAGTGGTGATTGAGTTCCACAAAATCAGTGAGCGAGTCCACTTGGATCAGAATACTAACATTCAAGTTCAAGTGATAGATATAGTGGTGTTGTGTTTTGTGAATATCACTCAGATCGGAGTTAGTTTTGGCAGCAATGGCGTCGTTGGTGGAAGGGGACTTGAATACAGTAATAGTAAGAGCGGTTGAGAGTGGGTTGGAGTCGTCGTCTTCTTCGAACCCAATAAACGCGGTGTTGTTCGTTGGGATGTCGTTGGTGTTGGGAATCGCTTCCAGGCATTTGCTTAGAGGAACTAGAGTTCCGTACACCGCCGCTCTGCTCGTCATTGGCATCGCCATCGGATCACTAGGTCTCTCTCTCTCTCTCTCGTGATAATACTTCACTCATTACTTGTTATACCACATGTGTGGTGGCTGTTTAGAGCGGGTGTTTGGGAACCTTACTTTTTAACCAACTTGTGAGTTATTAACTTTTGAAAATTCAATTAATAAGTATGTTTGAGAAACATAGAAGCTTAACTTTTTAAAAGTAATTTTTGTAGAAAATAAGTAATCCCAAACACCCCCAAATGTCACATAGTGCCATGCAGATAACAATTATTTCACTAGTGACCTTTTAGATAACATGTAGTGGTTAATTGATGGTTGGAGTCCTATTGATGCAATATTATAGGCAAGGTTGTGTTTAGAGCACATTAAGGCTTAACGGCTTATAGGTTAGGTTTGGAGCCCCACTTGTGTCTATGTTATCGTTATTAGCGCCCCTCCTTGTTCACTGCGTATAGTCTAATCGCACAAGAAAATGCCTTTTCACTTTTTGGATTTATTTTGAACTCATTGTTACAATAGTGATTTGGGTTTTCTACTCATGTGTTACTTTTATGTTAAAAAGTGCTTTAACTCCTTTTTCTACAGAATATGGAACTAGCCATCGCTTAGGAAAGGTTGGTGATGGAATTCGGATGTGTAAGTTGAATCAACTTAGTTTACTCTTATGATTGTGTTAATTTCCTTGATTTAATTTCTTTGATATTATATTTCATGTATGGTTCATGTGCAGGGGCAAATATTGATCCTGATCTTCTGTTAGCTGTTTTTCTTCCTCCTCTTCTTTTTGAGAGTGCATTTTCATTGGATGTGCATCAAATCAAGGTTGATCTCTCTATTCATACTTCGTTTATGTAACAGTATTTGGCTATATTTGGATTCCAACACACTCCTTGGTTGGATGGTCATGAAGGGTTTAATTTAACTGAAATGCACATGGTTCTTGGAATGATTATCTGTATCCAGTTGATGCGCACACCAGCAAGGTTGGGAATATATAATACGATAAGAAGGCCTTGGGATTGACACACGCATTTAACATTTACTAGCAATTGTTTCTTGATGAACTATATCCTCCCTGCTTACGCAGGTGAAGAAATTTATGTTATATCTTTTGTTAAGTATCCACATTTCTAAGCATTTACATCGGCTAGCTAGAACATCTCTGAAATTATGATCAACAATACATATAATTTCAAATCATCATCCTTTTCACTTGTTTCTTATGCAATATGTGTTGTCACTAATGTAAGAATATTGATTTAGTAAATAAAAACAATATTCATGTCTTTGCAGAAATGCATGGCACAAATGGTTCTTCTTGCTGGGCCTGGAGTTCTAATTTCCACATTCTTTATTGGCTCAGCTTTAAAGGTTTGCGTGTGTTTTTTGGTTTCTTTGTTTAGGCTATCATTTTCCATTATGTAAAGAGTATCTGGGAGTCTAAAATGCACAACTGCAGCTATTTTTTCCATATAACTGGAGCTGGAGTACCTCATTACTTCTTGGAGGACTTCTAGGTGCTACTGATCCTGTTGCGGTGGTTGCTTTTTTAAAAGAGCTTGGTGCCAGCAAAAAACTAACTACTATTATTGATGGAGAATCAATGATCAATGATGGGTACCAACTTTATATTGCTCTGTAAACTTCCTAATGCAAGTCATGCAACTATTTCATTGGGCTCATGTAGCAAACTTTCTTTAACAGTTATCTTTGAATTATTGTCCATATTCGTCACTAAAGTTGCATATGCATATTCAGGTTGGCAATTGTCCTTTATAATCTTTTCTTCCGAATGGTAACTGGATCAAGCTTCACCTGGGGGACAATAGTCAAGTTCTTAGCAACTGTGTCTCTTGGAGCGTAAGTGTTTTAGCATCAATTTTTTAAAATGGAGGTTGGTTATACATGTTTTGATAAATTTATTTACTTGGTCTAGTGTAGGAATGGGCATGGCATTTGGTCTGGGGTCTTACTTGTGGCTTGGTTTTATTTTGACGATATAGTGATAGAAATTACGTTAACTCTTGCTATGAGCTACCTTGCTTACTTTATGGTATGTAACTTCTTAAACTCAGAATATTAATAATAGTATACACTGCATAATGTTGTTATAAAGTGTATCGAGGGATAAATGTCTCTTTATATAGGGCGAACCTATTTATATAGATACATTATAAACATCATAGAATAATTGCATAGTAAGGATACAAATACACTACATGGATATAGACATTATCAAATAGAGTATTTTAGAAAACGTAGTTGTTTTGGTGCTTTATATTCATTTCATGGAAGCTAATTCTTATTGCTCATGTGCTAGGCTCAAGAAGGTGCTGATATTTCAGGAGTGTTAACAGTAACGACGTTGGGAATGTAAGTTGGATTGTTTTAACAGTGCAATTCTTTGGAAGTTGCTTTTCCAAAGGGGATTTTAAATCTATTAACCAAATAGAAACTATATTTCAACAGGTTCTATGCTTCAGTTGCTAGAACTGCGTTCAAAGGTGAACGGCAACAAAGCTTGTATCATTTCTGGTATTTTCATTCTTTTTTGTATGTTTCTACAAATAGGTTTAGTTATGCATTCTTGATGCTCTAAATGAGCTGGCCATAGGAATGAATTCCAAAATCCAAACATATCGAGGGAGTATAGCAATTATTTCTCTACTTCACTAAAAGCAGGGGTAGTAAATGGTGTGCATCAAGTTTAACATCCTTTGCTAGAAATATTATTTTACACTTTGCTGCTTGTTAATTTTTTAATTTTTTATTTAGAGGTGCTGCTTGTTAATAAAAGTAAAAATGTTGCACGTATATTAAGACATTTCAACCATGTTGTCACTGTGTGACAGTAAACCTTCTCGATGTGGTTTTCTGTTGTCATGCATCATGCAATATTAGATTTTTTCAAGAGAGCATAGCTACATTATTATCATTGGAGAGCAAGAGATAGAGGGGGTGCAGGCGAGGGAGGGAAGTTGAAATGATAATTATTAATAAACTAGAATCAAACAAACCTCTTCTTAGCCTATGGATCATATTTCAATGGATGGATGGGATCTCCCTCGTTTACGTCTCTCCTACTCCATGAATTATAATACAACTAGGAATCGATAAAGAACAAAAGTAGGATCGTTGATGGAAAAGGTCTGATTCGAGAGGGCTAATCTCTAGATTACAAACTCATTTAAAGTGAAAAACCAAAGACAAAACAAATCAAATGTAGAAACATCAAACAAATAGTCCCACAAACTGGAAAGTTACAAAAACTGCCAACTCCCTACTAACTTTCACTATCTCAGTTGTAAGGACCGAGTGGGTCAAGGTGGGATCCTAGAAACCAATGAACTTGCTCCATGGACCTTTTCAGGTTAGTTATCTTGTTCTTGCTTTAGTAAACCTTAATTAGACTTGTATCACTACTTCCCGCCCCAAAAGACGACTTGTCCTCAAAGCAAAAGAGAGGAAGCTGCTCTACGAACACATCGTAGTCCTCCTATGTAGATTCTTAGGCATGACAGACCTTATCTATCACTCAAGCTGAACCTATTTACATATCCAACACATCTGTTCAGTAGATACTAGTTAAAGTGAAAGTAGGGCATATGGCAGTTATAGCATAATATCATTTCCGTAGATTATCTGATCCCTTACACAGGAGTTGTGATATTTATATGAGAATAACTGGCGGGCTCCTATGTCTGTTGTTTAGATGTTGGATTTATTCTAAGTTCATCATTCCTAATGATTCTATTAAGAAATTAAATCTTACAGAGTCAAAGGCCTTAGTGAATAAATCAGCAAGCTGATTTATTGTGTCTACTTTGACCAACTTAATTAATCCCTTTTCCGAGCAGTCTCTCAGAAAATGATATCTAATTTCTATATGTTTTGTTTTACTATGTTGGACTGGATTAGCAGTTATAAACATAGCAGCTGAGTTGTCTATATGTATGGGAGTGTGAAGAAAATTGTACCCATAATCAAGTAATTGGTTTTGTAACCATAAAACCTGAGAGCAACCTGCTGAAGCAGCTATGTACTCAGCTTCAGCTGTTGATACTGATACATTGGTCTGCTTTTTGCACTGCCATGACACAAGTCTTGGTCCTAGGAATTGACATCCACAGTAGTGGATTTCCTGTTATTGTTGCAACCTCAATAGTCACTGTCTGAGTATGAATACAATTTGAAGTCTCCTTTAGGATACCATAATCCGAGTGCAGGTTTTCCTTTGAGGTATCGAAATATCCTTTTAACAGCATTTAGATGTGACTCTTTTGGATCTGCTTGGTACCTAGCACACACACACACAACAAACATTATATCAGGTCTACTAGTACATTAATGAACCTATCATAGATCTGTACAATCTCTGGTCAATAGACTTCCTTGTTGGATCTGGTGTAATTTTGTCTATGGTAGAGGCTGGTGTTTTGCATGAGGAAGAATCGGTCAAATTGTATTTCTTCAGTGTTTGAAGTACATACTTCTCCTGGTTAATGAATATGCCATCTGGTTTCTGATGAACTTGTAATCCCAGGAAGAATGTCAGTTCTCCCATTGAACTCATTTGGAATTCAGATTGCATTAGTGACTCAAACTCTTCACATAGTCTCTTGTTAGTTGATTCAAATATAATATCATCAACGTATATTTGAACTACTAAGAGATCTTGATGTTCATGTTTTAAGAAAAGAGTTTGATCAATTGTTCCTCTTTTATATCCATGTTTCAGCAGAAACTTGGATAATGTCTCATACCACTTTCTTGGCGTTTGATGTAGACCATATAAGGCTTTGTCAAGTTTATATACTCTATGAGGATAGTCAGGATCCTCAAAGCCTGGTGGTTGAGAGACATACACTTCTTCATCAATCTTTCCATATAGGAAAGCACACTTAACGTCCATTTGATAGACTATGAAATTCTTGAATGAGGCATAGGCTAAGAAAACTCTGATTGCTTCAATTCTTGCTACGGGGGCAAAGACTTCATCATAGTCTATGCCTTCCTCTTGTGTGTATCCTTGTGCTATCAACCTTGCCTTGTTTCTGATAATGATTCCTCTGTCATCCAACTTATTCTTGAATAACCATCTGGTGCCAATGGGATATTGGCCTTCAGGGAGATCAACCAGATTCCACACCTTTTGTTTTCTGAACTGCTGCAACTCTTCTTGCATTGCTTCAATCCAGCTGTTGTCCTTCAATGCCTCGGTGATGTTTAGTGGAACTACTTGAGACAGAAAACATGAGTACAAACAAATGTTTGCTGCCCCTTGTTTTCTTGTTGTTCTGCTGTTCAGGTCGCCTATCATGTTATCAATTGGGTGAGTTCTAATAGTTGGGACATCATTAACTTGGATAGATGACTCCAGATTGCTGATGTTTATTTGTTGGGATGGAGTTTGTTGAGATGGTGAGTTAGTGAAATAATCCAACTCATCTGGTACAGCCGACTGTGGTTCCGTAGGTCGAGTAATGTCTTCCGTGGGTGTGGGCATGCTGTCCGTAGGAGGTACAAGTTCAGCTGTAGGCTCTGGTATGGGTATATCTGTATGTGACAATGGTGTTGGGATGTTTGTAAACACATTCTGATTTTGGGAACCTTTCTGTGTATCATCTGCGGAAGGTGACACTTCTACGGATGCAGATGGTATTTCTGCAGATGTAGATGGTGGCAAGGAGGTATCATCACTACTTGTTTGTGCTGATGTACTAGGGTCACGCTCACTGATTTTCTCTTGAGATGGTACTCTAGGTGGATCAGCTGTTAATGGTACACCCATGTTTGGAGGAACATAGGGGTAGCATGTATCCGTAGCATCTGTCACATTAAGATAACCAGAATTAAATGAGTTAGTTAAAACATCTATATCAAATAACCATGAGGAGCCTTTTACTGATTAAGTAAATAAGGATTCATCAAAAGATACATTAGGGGTTTCTTCCACTATGTTATCATGTGGAATGTATACTCTATATGATTTAGAAGTTGATGAATAACCAATAAAGAAACCATCATAGGCTTTTTCAGAAAATTTTCCTAATTGTTCTTTTGTGTTTAAAACAGATACATGACACCCAAAAGCTTTAAGATATCCTATAAAAGGTTTTCTTTTAAATAACAGTTCATAGGGTGTTTTGTTGTGTTCTTTCACTATTAAGGTTCTATTTTGAACTGTGCAAGCAGTGTTCACAGCTTCTGCCCAGAATGTTATTGGCAAATGTGAATCGGCTAGCATTGTTCTAGCTGATTCAATTAACGTTCTGTTTCTTCTCTCAGCAACTCCATTCTGTTGTGGAGTTCTAGGTGCACTAAACTGTCTGGCTATACCTTTTTCCCTGCAAAAAGACTCTAAGACATAGTTAACAAATTCAGTTCCATTATTACTTCTTAATATCTTGATTCTTAAATCAAGTTGGTTCTCTATTTTAGTGATAAACTCCATGATAATTTCTGATGTTTCACTTTTATTCCTCAAGAAAAATGCCCATGTAAATCTTGTGAAATCATCAACAATCACCAAACAGTACTGTCTTTTTCCAATGCTTAACACATTAGTTGGGCCAAGCAGGTCTATGTGCAGTAACTTGAGCGGTGTTGTGTTTGAGTTGATTGGTTTTATTTTATGAGAGACTTTATGTTGTTTTCCTTTGTAACATGATAAGCAGTGATTAGAACAATAAAACTCCTTTTTCGGCATACCAATGACAGTCATTTTTCACCAGTTTATTCATGTTCTTTATGTTGGTGTGTGCCATTCTTCTGTGCCACAAGTGTGACTCATCTTTTGAAGATTTAGATATCAGACATGTTTCCTTTGTTGTTAAAGATGTGTTGTTCATGTCCAACACATATGTGTTACCTTTTCTTGGTGCTTTAAGAAGAATGCAGTCTTCTGAAATTTTGAATCCTGGCTTAAGGATGTAACAGTTAGAATTGTCAAAGAAAGTTGTGTAATTTTGATCACATATTTGAGAGACACTTAGTAAATTAAATTGCAAGTTTTCACAAAAGTTGACTTTCTCAAATTTTAGAACTCCATTTGTTACACTCCCTTCCCCAGTGATTTTACCTCCCTTCTTATCCCCACCAAATGCTACATATGTAGCAGTCTTATGAGCGAAGTCCTGCAGGAGAGTGCAGTTTCCTGTCATGTGTCTGGAACAGCCACTGTCAACATACCACTTGTTGTCAGCCCTCCTTGGATGTTCCTGCAAAACAAAACGAGCTCAGTTAGACTTAGGAGCCCAAGCCTTTATGGTCCTGGGCTTGTTATTATTATCTAAAATAGAAACTTTCTCATGTAAGAGTCTTGATTTTTCTATGTTGGATTTGTTATCTATTTGTTCATTGTGTTTTGCTTTGTATTTGAGTGACTTTGGGGATAATGATGAGGTTGTTTCATCTTGATTTGTGCTGACTTGGTCAGTGTTTTCTTTCTTTTTAGACTTCCTTTTTGTTGTAGATGATGAGGATTGTCCAGAGAATGTTTCTGAATTCTTTGATCTAGACTGAGGTACATGATTCCCTTTGTCAAAATGATCAAAGAAGTCATCCTCATCATCATTAAGTGCTACCTTTTTGTGTGGAGTCTTTCGTTGAACTTGCTGTTCTTCCTTCTTTTTGTTTATTGGCAACATTGTGTCTGTTTCATTAATAACCCTTTGTTTTTCTGTTTGTTTCAGTTGTTTTCCTCTAAGTTGGTCTTCATCTGATAACTGTGAAGTTGACTCAGAGGTATCTGCTTTCTTTTTCCTTATAATCTTTGTTTTGTTTTTCTTATTGAAGAAACACTCCTGTGTAGAGTGATTGTTTTTGTTGCATATTTCACAATAGTTGTTAAAGTAACAATCACTAGTCATGTGATTGTTCATGTTGCATATTGAACAGTAACTGCTGAAGTAGCAGTCTTCTGTACTGTGATTGTGCATGTCACACCATTTGCAGTACATGTCTTCAACTTCACTGTCAGATACAGCTTTATCCTTAGACTGTTTCTTTGTACTGGCATTATGCAGCTTAGTCTCTCTTTTTATGGTTGATGATGATGAATTCTTACCGCTTCCTGGCAGGTTGTCATATTGTTCTTGTTTACTCTGAATTTTCTTGTGCTTAGTTTTGAGTTTAGCAGATTGTTGTCTGTTCAATATGATTTCTGTTGCTTTTAATGATCTTTTCCGTGAATGATTTGCTGAGTTCACATGGTTTTCTGAGGTTTCTATTACTAGCTTCTTTTTTGTTTGCTTGATTTGTGCATGTACACCCTCATTTAATTGTTTTACTCTTGTTTGGAGTGTTTTTAGGAGGTTTCTTTGTTTAGGTGGATAGGGTAATTTATATTCAGTTAAAACCTTTGGAATTGAGTATTCTTTCACATCTGTTTCTCCCTTATGCAAACTTTTATGTTCAGTTTCATCATTATCATTTAGATCATCACAGTTGTCATGATCCAATTCTCATGTGTTTTGTTTTGAAAGTTCTGAGTCTGATGATTCAGAATTATTAGTGTCATTAGTTAAATTGTCATTTGACTTATATTCAGACTCAGACATGTTACTAGACACAAAATGATTCGATAAACCATTTGTCATGGATTCTGGCAGGGAGGTATAATTATCGTTTATTGGTGGTGGAACTGCATGAAATCCCAGTCCAGTTTTGTCTTTAGCTTCAATATGAGAGTTTAACAACTTCTCATACTGTTGTGTTGACAGTTGGAATTTTTGCAGCTTCACCTCCGTAGATGCATGATCCGACATGGATTTAGTTAACGATGTAGTCAAATGCTCAACTTGTGCTTTTAAGTTGTAATTTTCAGACACAAGTTTATCCAAGTCCTTTTGTAACGAATTTATTTTGACTTGATAAATTTTATGTTCTTGTACATGAGATTCATTTAAAAGTAAGGTTTCCTTTACTTTATCAGTCAGCTGTTGAGGATGTGATCTATATCTTTCTACCTCATCTATACAAGTTTGAGAACACAATCTTTCTCTTACCTCCGCAGACATTGGTGGAACTTTGTTCTCCATGTTGGCCATTAATGCTTGATTTTCAGGCAAAACTTCTTTCTCATATAAGCTCCGGTCACTAGTACCATCCTGCAAAATAATTAAACCAGTTTCTTTAGCATTAAATTTACTTGTGTTATTGTTAGCTAATGGTGGGGATTCAGTATTGGTTAATTGAGGTAGTGAGAAACTTCTTTGAGTAGGTTGTCTTTGTTCAGCAGCCTGCTGTGATGGTTATTGCACTCTCTTGAAAAGTGTCCGTATAGATTGCATTTAAAGCATCTGACTTTGGACTTGTCTACTCCAATCTTAGTTGATCTTCCTCCTACTGAGAGTCCTTTGTTTCTTTTCATATACATCTTGGCTCTATATGCAATCATTGCCATTTGCCATTGTAAGTCCATCTCTTCCACTTCATCAGGGTGAAGTTCTTCTAAATCTTGTTGGCAGAATTGGGCCGGAGTAAGAGTGCTTCCTAAATATGCCTGAAAACTGGAACTAAACGCTGCAAAGGCTGCTTTCTGTTCTTCAGACTCCAAAATCACAGTAAGTGGTTCTGTTTGTTTGTTTTTCTTTTTCTTATTTGATTCATCGGTTTTGGATTTGGATTTCCTCTGTTGATGACTCTGTGTGCTTGGGCTAGAGGTCTTGGCAGCATAGAAGCTTGTCTCTTCATCTTCATCACTTTCATCACATGAGTTGTCTTCAGTTTCATTGGATAAGAAAGCACTTCCAGTGTTCTTCAATTCCTTAAATTGATAAGGAGCTATAGGTGCTTTCACACCTTTGTTCCTTGTCTTCTCATCCAATTTCAGGGCTTCTACCTTTGCCACTAGAGTATCTAAACCTATTGTTTTTAAGTCAATGGTGTTTTTGAACATGGACACTGTTTGTGTCCAACTCTCCGGTAGGGAGTGAAGCATCTTTTTGTTGAGCTCTTCGTTGCTGTACTCAAGCTCAAGGATGTTCATCTCAGTAACAAGTTGCGTGAATCTGTGCAACTGTTGAGGAACTGACTCACCAGGAATATGATGGAATGTTTCATATTGAGCTCGGAGAGTATCCTTTTTAATGCTTCTAATCTCGTCACTTCCTTCACACAGAGTGTGCATGATTTTCCATAACGAGTTGGCGGTTTTGTAGGATTCACACCTGATCAGCAGCTTTTCTGGCAAAGCCATAGTGAGCATGCTATATGCCTTGATGTCAATCTTGACTTTCTTGGCATCATCAGGTGATAGATTCTTAAGACTTATGGGTTGATTTTTGTCGTTGTAGTCTGCACCCAATGCCGGTGGAATATAAGAACCTTCAGTGATTGAAGCCCATAGGTCTGAATCTGTGTAATTAACATGATTCCTAAATCTAATTTTCCATGTTTTGAAATCAGACTTATTTTCAAGTTTGGGAGGTTGATATGCACCAACTACCGAATTACTCATGTTAATTGATGTAATGATTATAAACAAAATCGTTATACTTAAACCAAATTTGATAGATCAATTGATCTGGATCAATGAGCACCAAGCTCTGATACCACTTGTTAATCCAAGGATCGATCAGGAATTATCAAACTTGATTTATACAAGTATTGATCGCGGAATTATCAATACTTGCTGATTTAACGATTAACCAAACAAAACACACGAAAAGAATAATTACGCAAATAAATTACTGATACGATGATGCTCTTGCTCCGATGATGCTTGCTAATAATCAATATATTGCTGTAATGCTCTATATTGCTTTTTGTGTTTCCAGAAAATTGACTTCTGTTTTTTTTTTTTTTTTTTTTTTTTAATGTTGTTGATCTCATGTTATATATAGAGATCCTATTCTGTTATGATCAATTGCTAACTTATCGCTACAATTAAGCTAACAATATTTATCCGAATCCTCAGCCATATTTATCGGCACGGGAGTTCGTATTTTACAATGATTCTAATAAAGATAAGATTGTTGAAGTGACGTGGAATATTCACTTGAATCATACGTCTTCAATCTTCATTAATGTTGTTGGTGCTTTGCCACGTTGACTTGTTGACTTTGGATTGACCACTTGATGATGTGTAATACAAGTGTTGATTTTAGTCTTCCGTAAGAAAATACTCTTCCGCAGGAAACTAGTCTTCCGTAGCAGCTATTCTGTTCGTGCTTCCGCAACAACTTATGCTTCCGTAGGAGTTATTGTCTTCCGTAGCAATTCCTCTAGTAGCTTCACTTTGTCTGTTCTTGTTCAGCTGAAGTTGTTCTTCAGCAGGAGATCCACGGATGTACACCAGTTATGTTCCTAAGAACATCTACGGAAGAACAATTTACTCATTCGCAGTTGTTCCAATACATATAACCATAACATAGAACTTGTAATGTTAGTTAATCATACAATGAATTATTAAATAAACATAATCATAAACAAATATATTCAGAGTATATCATTAAAACTGATGATTACAATTATGATTACATAGAGTGATTCATCATCTAAACCTATACATAGAGTTCTATCCCTAACAAGCTCGCAACAACAATATATTCAGCTTCAGCAGTTGATGTAGAGACACATGATTGCTTCTTGCATTGCTAGGAAATAATCCTTCCACCAAGAAATTGACATTCTCCTGATGTGGATTTCTTGTTAATGTTACAGCCACCATAATCACTGTCAGAGTACCCTTAGAGATTGAAATCCTTATTCTTAGGATGCCAGAGACCTAGTTTGGGAGCTCCTTTGAGGTATCTAAGAATGCTTTTGACAGCAATTAGGTGAGACACCTTGGGAGCAGCCTGATATCTTGCACAGATGCAAGTTGCAAACATGATATCAGGTCTACTAGCTGTGAGATACATCAGAGATCCAATAATTGCCCTGTACTGATGCTGATCAGTATCCTCCCCCTCGGAATCATGACATAAATTGTGATTTCTGGGTATAGGTATCTTGGCTGTCTTACAATCTTTCATTTGAAATCTTTCTAAGATGTCCTTGACATACTTAGACTGATTGATAAAGAATCCTTCTTCCATCTGCTTCACTTGAATCCCAAGAAAGAAATCCATCTTTCCCATGGAGCTCATCTCAAATTTCTTTTTCATGATGCTTTCAAAGTCTTTACACATTTGGTCATTTGAGGAACCAAATATGATGTCATCGACATAGACTTGAACAAGCAGCATGTCCTTCCCAAATTTCTTTATGAACAATGTCTTGTCTATGGTGCCTCTGGTGTAGCCGTTTTTAAGGAGAAACTGAGATAAAGTCTCATACCATAGCCTAGGTGCTTGATGCAGCCCATAAAGAGCTTTATCCAGTTTGCACACATAGTTGGGATGCTGTGGGTCTTCAAATCCAGGTGGCTGACACACATAGACTTCTCTGTCTATATTTCCATACAAAAATGCACATTTGACATCAAATTGATAGACCGTGAAGTTCTTGGATGCTGTAAAAGCAAGGAAGATTCGCACAGCTTCAAGTCTTGCAACAGGTGCAAAGACATCAGTGTAATCTATGCCTTCTTCCTGTGTGTATCCTTGAACAACAAGTCTTGCTTTGTTCTTGATGATCAAACCTCTATCATTTCTTTTGTTTCTGAACACCCACTTGGTGCCAATAGGGACTTGACCAGGTGACAAAGGACATAGATTCCATACCTTTTGCCTCTTGAATTGAAGCATTTCCTCTTTGTTAGACAATATGTTTTGATTATAGATAGTATTTAATATTTATAATTCTAGAAGGTATCTTAGTGTAATATCCTGCTCTATATATAGAGCCTCTTTGTAATTCATAATTAATTAGAAATAATTCACGGTTTATCTTGGTATCAAAGCCAAGAAAACCTCAACCCTAATTAACCCTAATTGCCGCCATCCACTAACCTACCATCGACAACTGGGTTTTTTTTTTTTTTTTTTTTTTCTGCAATCCTAATTCCGATCTCTATCAACCACCATGGCAACCATTACTACTCTTACTACTGCAGAGAAAACATCACACAACTCTCATAAATTCGCCTTCACCCTCTCTCCTACTAACTATGGGTATTGGAAGGCGATGCTTGAACCATTCCTAATCTCCAACCATCTGTTTGGCTATGTCGATGGCACCATTAAATGTCCATCTCAATACATCGTTGCAACAGTAGAAACTCCTGCAGTTGAGAACCCTGGATACCAACATTGGATTTCCAATGATGCGCATGTCACGATGCTTATCATCTCTACTATTTCTGTGTCGTCTTTCCAACACGTTCAAGGATCAACCTCTCGAGATCTATGGCTTGCACTGGAACGTGCATATTCTCCAAACACAGCATCTCGTGAGTATACACTGAAAACGCATCTTCTTAAAATCGAAATGAAGGGAGATGAAACCCCAGTTAATTACCTAAGCCGTGCACAAGAATATGCCACTACCCTAGCCAACATTGGCGAGCCCATGAAGGAAAAGGATCTTGTTATGCTTGCCATCTTCGGTCTTAGGGACGAATACAATGGCCTGAAAGCGAATCTGTTGGCTCGACATCCGCCTATCACTTTTCATGAACTACATGGGCTGCTTAGTGATCATGATTACCTTCTCAGCAAAACAATGATCCCCACTGCCTCAAACCCGCAAGCCTTTGCTGCCTTCTCTTCAAACTCGGCCCCAACTTTTACCGGCATTCAATCGCAGCTCAACAACCTTCAATTATTGGCAGCACAAATGGGTTACCAATTGAACCCCATTGCCCCTCCTCCTACGCCACCACAACCACAAGCAGCATTTGTTTCTTGTTCCTACACTCAGCATCGTGGTCGTAGAGGCAATTTTCGAGGCACTTCTCGAGGCACCCTCAGTAATCGAACCAGAGAACTTGCTGGAAATTCTCGACAGTTTGCTTGGGCCTCCACACAAAATACCGTGTACGGTCACTGCAATCGGTGTGGCATAGGTCATCTCCCATCACAATGTCCACACCAATCTGCCTCCTCAACTCGGCAGCCACCTCAAGCCAATTTTACAGCTTTCTCAGATGTTGGCTCAACCTCAGGAACAACCTGGTTCCCTGATACAGATGCTACAAATTATACAACTCCAGACTTATCAAGCTTGGACAACACCGAGGTCTATCAAGGTCATGACTCTCTCATGTTGGTAACGGTATGCCTCTTCCCATTTTTCACATTGGCTCATCCAAAATATTCTTGCCTCACAAAACCTTTAATCTTTCTAATGTTCTTCATGTACCTGAAATTCAAAAGAATCTGCTATCTGTCCAACAATTTTGTCTAGACAATAATGTTTTCTTTGAGTTTCATTCTTCTTTTTTTGTTGTGAAGGACGAGTCTACACTCACTACCCTCCTCATGGGTCCAAGTGAAAATGGCCTCTACTCCATCCGCCTTCCTCACTTCAAGTCACACCCGAAGCTTGCATTTTCAGCCACCAAAGCATCATCCATCATCTGGCATCAACGTTTGGGCCATCCTCATGACCGTGTTTTTAAAACAATTATTTCTAGTTGTTCTTTACCATTATCTACCAAATTATGTTCATCTTTATGTACTGCTTGTCAGTTGGGAAAGTCTTCAAAATTGTCATTATCTTCTAATTTTCAAAGTAATAAAATTTTAGACTTAATATATTGTGATGTTTGGGGACCTTCACCCACTCTTTCTATTAATGGTTCTCGGTTTTTCATGTTGTGTGTTGATCACCACACTCGTTATATGTGGTTCTATCCTTTGGCAAACAAATATGACGTTTATTCCAATTTTAAATTTTTGTTACCATGGTAGAAAGGCAATTTAATTCCAAACTAAAACGTGTTCAAACTGATTGGGGAGGTGAGTTTCGAAATTTGTCTCCACCTCTCTTGGCATCATTCATCGGTGCTCATGTCCGCACACTAGCGAACAAAATGGTTTTGTGGAGCGTCGTCATAGACATGTGGTGGAAACCGGCCTCACCCTTCTCGCACAATCTAATCTCCCACGCCGTTTTTGGAACTTTGCGTTTGACACAGCCGTTTATCTTATTAATCGACTGCCCTCACGCATCTCTTCCAACAAATCCCCGTTTCAACATGTCTTTAACCGTAAACCCGACTACTCGTTTCTTCGTGTATTTGGCTGTGAGTGCTTTCCACACCTCCATCCTTACAATCGCCATAAAATGGATTTTCGTACTACACCCTGTGTTTTTCTTGGCTATAGTCCTCTTCATCATGGTTATCGATGCTTTGACACACAAATCGAACGAGTCTATGTTGCCAGACATGTACGTTTCAACGAACATGTCTTCCCATTTCAAATCTCACCCAAACCACCACAATCACACCCATCCTCTCCTTACATTTCTTCCTTCCCCTCTCAATCTCCTCCTCTCACCACCTCCTCCTCCTCACCTCACCAACCGCACCCTTCACCTCAACTTTCTGCCCAACCTGACTCCCCTATCACCCCTGACCCCTCACAACCTTCTACCCCTCACAACCTTCTACCCCACCAGACTCCCCAACTCAGCCCACCTCTAACCAGTCGCCCTCTCGAACATCCAGTACACCCTTCCCCAACTCTGCTTCCGAACAGTCCCCTAATCCCCAGACCACTCCTCCACCTTGACCTCGACCACCAAACCTTCGTCCTAACCCAAAGCAAACTAATCCCTACAACCCAGCTGCCTATTACACATCCGTCATTCCCGAACCCCTCATTGAACCAACCTCTTTCATTGTTGCCAACAAGTCTCCGGAGTGGCGTCAAGCCATGACCGATGAGTTTGAGGCGCTTCATAAGAATGGAACATGGTCTTTAGTCCCTCCTGTTCAAAACTCTAATATTGTTGATTGCAAGTGGCTATACAAATTAAAGAAAGATCCTCAAGGAAAGCTTCTTCGATACAAAGCTCGCCTCGTAGCCAAGGGGTTCACTCAACAACATGGGTTGGATTATCACGAGACGTTCAGTCCTGTCATTAAAGCTACCACTATCAGGACTGTATTGTCTCTTGCTGTTACGAATCAGTGGTCCCTTCGCCAATTAGATGTACAAAATGCTTTTCTACATGGCGACTTGGAGGAAGTCATTTACATGAAACAACCTCCTGGTTTTATAGACCCAACTAAACCGGATCATGTTTGTCTACTTCATAAGTCTCTATATGGGCTAAAACAAGCCCCTCGAGCATGGTTCAACAGATTGTCAACAACACTTCAGCAACTTGGCTTTGTCGGGTCCAAAACTGATTCGTCTCTGTTCATCCTCAAATCGGGTGGCACACTAGTTTATGCTCTTGTCTATGTTGATGATATCATAATCACTGGCAACAATAACCCAGCAATTGCTAAAGTCATTCACTACTTGGGCTCCGCTTTTGCTATGAAGGACCTTGGCAAACTCCATTATTTCTTGGGTATTGAGGTCATACACCAGGGACGCAATCTCATACTGTCTCAACAAAAATACACCCTGGACACTCTTTATCGATCGGGCCTGTCTGATTGCAAACCTGTTTCCTCTCCGATGAGCACTTCTCAGATGTTAACTAATGATGATAGCCCCCTTCTATCGGACCCGACTCAGTATCGTCAAACAGTTGGTGCTCTACAATATGCAACTCTGTCTCGAACCGACATTGCCTATGCCGTCAATAAGGTTTGTCAGTTTATGCATGCTCCAACCGAAAACCATTGGACGACTATTAAACGCATCCTACGTTACCTTAAGGTACCCCACATCTAGGTCTCCTTATTCGTCATGACTCAGGGTCCACACTGCAAGCTTTCACCGATGCACATTGGCAGCCTAGTACTGCTCACACTATTCAGGCGTACTCTGACTCTGACTGGGCGGGCTACCCGGTTGACCGCCGATCCACGGGGGGGTTTGCTATATACTTGGGATCGAACCTTATCTCTTGGGCTGCCCGGAAACAACGAACGGTTTCAAGATCTTCCACTGAATCAGAGTATAAGGCCATTGCAGACACTGTGGCAGAATTGATCTAGTTAAAGGCTCTTCTACATGAACTCGACATCTCAACAAAGTCATAACCTACACTTTGGTGTGATAATCTAGGAGCTACGTATCTGTCAGCCAAACCCGTGTTCTATGGCCGCACAAAACATGTAGAGGTGGATTTTCATTTCGTTCGAGAACAAGTGGCACAGGTGCAGTTGAATGTTAACTTCATTTCTACGAGTGATCAGATTGCTGATGTCTTTACAAAGCCCCTATCCTCACATAGGTTCCTATTCTTACGATCCAAGTTGCAGGTCGTTCCCCGCCCTTAACTTGCGAGGGAATGTTAGACAATATGTTTTGATTATAGATGGTATTTAATATTTATAATTCTAGAAGGTATCTTAGTGTAATATCCTGCTCTATATATAGAGCCTCTTTGTAATTCATAATTAATTAGAAATAATTCACGGTTTATCTCTCTTGCATAGCTTCAATCCAATTGTTGTCATTGAGGGCTTCTTCCACCTTCTTTGGTTCCATTTGAGAGAGAAAGCATGAGTACAAGCATACATTCCTATTATGGGTCTGACTTATTGTTCTCACACCTTCTGATACATCCCCAATGATATTTTCAGCTGGATGAGTGTTGTGTATCTTGAGCCTAGGAATCACATCTAGTTGCATAGATAGGTCTAGGTTTGAGAAGTTTTGCTCAGAACTTCGAACATCTTCTCCAGCTGATGTCTCACATTCATTCAATGAGGACTGATTGAATGAATGAGTGACATCATCAATGTCAGTATGCTGTGAAGCAGCATCAAACGTTGTCTGCTCCTCTATGTCACTGTCTTCATCAGCTTGGTGTTGAGTGCTTGAATTGTCAACTTCAGGGTTATGAGGCTCAGTGAGTTGACAATTTGTTGAAGCTCCTTTGTTTCCTGAGATACTCATGCTTTCAGGACTTTCAGCAGTAGGAGCTTGTTCTTCATTTCTTCTTGGAGAACTGGAAATAGGTTTGGGTAGCTCAAACAGTTGATCTTCGTATGGGTCACTTTGAGTTCCTGTTCCAACTGAAACATTCTCACAAGATGGTTTAGAATAGTTTGGAAACAATTCTAAATCAAAAATGTATTCAGGTCCATTCCTTTTAACACAAGGAGTGTGCTCATTAACAACAATGTTGGATGATTCCTCAAACTGTTGAGTTTTGATATTATGTACTCTATAAGCAATAGAGGTGGAGGAATATCCAACAAAGATAGCATCATCCGACTTTTCAGCAAATTTTGCTAAATTGTCCTTTGTGTTGAGTATGATACACCTGCTACCAAAGGACCTAAGAAAGCCAATGAACGGTGGCCTCTTGTTCCATATCTCATAAGAGGTCTTCCCATGAGGCTTAACAATGAGAACTTTGTTTTGCACATAACATGCAGTGCTGACTGCCTCTGCCCAGAAAGTTAGAGGCAGCTTTGAATCAGCTAACATTGTTCTTGCAGCCTCAATAAGTGTCCTGTTCCTCCTCTCAGCAACACCATTCAGTTGAGGAGTTCTAGGAGCACTATATTGTCTGGCAATCCCTTTTGAGTTACAGAATGAGTCAAGAACTTGATTCTTAAACTCAGTTCCTTGATCACTTCTAATGATTTTCACCTTGTGATCCTTTTGATTTTCAATTTTAAGAATAAAAGATTTTAAAGTTTCAGTTGTTTCATCTTTAGTTCTTAAAAAGAATATCCAAGTGAATCTTGTAAAATCATCAACAATCACAAGGCAGTATGATTTCCTTCCAATGTTCATTATACTTGTGGGACCAAAAAGATCCATGTGCAATAAGTGTAATGGAGTGGTGATAGAGTTAACTTCTTTGGATTTGTGAGTGACCTTGTGTTGTTTTCCTTTTAGGCAAGCAATACAGTTGCCTTTACAGAAAAAATCCTTTTTAGGCACACCATGTACCAAATTATTTTTAACTAAATTGTTTATGGTTTTAAAATTAACATGGCCCATTCTTTTATGCCAAAGAGTTGACTCATCACCATTGACTTTGGAAAGAAAGCATGATACTTCACCCGGTGGGGAAGCATTGTTCATGTCCAGCTTGTACATATCCCCTCTCCTAGGAGATCTAAGAAGCACCAATTCCTGAGGAATTGTCATCCCGGGTTTGAGAATAATGCACTCATGTTCTGTGAAAAGCATTTGGTGCTTTCGGTCACAGAATTGAGAAACACTTAACAGATTGTGGTGTTCAAGCTGTCTGACAAAGTGTACTTTGTCAACTTTTAACTTACCATTGGATACACTACCTCTACCAGAAATGTATCCTCCGGCTTCACCTCCAAACTGAACAGGACCTCCATCAAAATGTTCAAATTGTTAAAGAAGAGATCTGTTCCGTGTCATGTGCCTGGAGCATCCGCTGTTCACAATCCATATATTTCCATTCTTGTCATGTGGATGTCCCTGCACATGAAGTGAGATGATTAGTTACTATTGGAAACCCAAGCCTTGTTGGTCTTGGGTTCTTCCAATGTAGATGATTTAATTGAACCAAAGTATAGGCAAGTGGGTTCAATTTGTGTTTGTAAGGAAGAGGTACTGGCTGCAGCATCTGTTTTGTTTTTCCATACCATTCTATGGTTGACCAGTGTAGACGATCCTGAAGAGGATTGAGCAGCATGACCTTCTTCCGAGACTACTTTCTTTTTGGAAGATTTCAAAGGATTCCTTTTGTTCCTTTGTTTGTTCTTTGGCTTGTCTTCCGAAGCTACTTTTTCTTCGGAAGAATGATTTTCTTCCGAAACCAACTTAGCTTCGGAAACAAGCTTTCCTTTCCTTTATGTGATAAGGTCCAAATGTGAAACCTTCCTTGACTCTTTCTCTTTTAACATTGGTTGCATAATGTGTGCTTGCAGGATTTTAGTAACAATCTTTAGCCATGTGGTTATGCAGACCACAGATTATGCACTCAATGTTACTCTTGATGGGGCATGATGGCTGTTAGTTCTTGCACTCCTTTTCTTCAACAGCTTTCCCTTTTAACTTCTGATCCTTCAGTTGGATAGGAATGCTGGTACTACACTCCTTTCCTGGGTTAGAGTTTCCAACCACTTGGAATCCGGCTGAAATGAATACACCCTTTTATTTGGGATCTATCTTCATCCTAGACTCGGTCACCTTTTTGGCAGTTTTCTTTGCTGCCTTGATTTTGTTCTCTCTCTCTTTGGTGGTAAGGGGTAGGACATCAGCAGTGGGAATGAGGTTTTCTACCTTATTCTTCCTTGTGGTGGTCACCATAGTTGCATCATTCTTTTGCTCATTGGGTAGTGGGTCAGCAGTTGGAACCTCTTGCTCATAAGTGCCACATCTTGGCTGTCTAACAGACACATAAGAGTGGTGGAGCAATTTCATTGGTTCCCAACCCACTTTTGTTTTGATAACACACTTTTGAGTGGGAGGATGATGCAATGATGGTGTTGAAGTTATGCTCTTCAATAGCATACTTCTTTTGCTTGAGCCTCAGTTAACTTAGAAATTAAATCCTTTATTTGAGTCCTGTAGTTTGTATGTTCGTGTTTTAAAGAGGAAACAGTTTTCTTTAACTCTTCAATTTTGAGTTTATAGTCAGATTCTACTTTCTTGAAATCAGATTTTATGATGTTCAAGGACTCAATATCGGATTTAATTTCCCTGTTGTAATCCTGATAAAGTTTAACCTTAGCAATTCAAGCTGGAGTACAGAGGTTTTCACATACCTTGCTGTCTTCAGTTCCAGCCATGAGTGCTTGAGCAGGAGTGACATCTTGCACCATGAAGCTCCAGTCAACTTCTTGAGCAACAGCCGCAGTTTGTTGCTCAGCAGGTTTTGGTGCAGCCCTTGAGGTGGTAGGATGTTAGGAGGCTTGAGTTGCTCCAGGATTGGATCTTGGAGCTTTGCATTCCCTAGCAAAGTGACCAAGCTGGTTACAGTTGTAACATTTGGCTTTACTTTTATCAAATCCAAATTTGCTGTTGGTTGGATTCTGAGGGAACTGCCTTTCTGTTCTTTTGAAGAACTTCTTTGCTCTGTAGGTCAGGAGAGCCATCTGTTGGACAATGTCCATGTACTCAATGTCATCTGGGCTAAAGCACTGTAGATCATCAAAGCAGAATTGAAATTCTCCAGAGTGTTCACTTCCTAAGACAAAGGCATAATTATCCTGAAAAGAAGTGTGTTGAGCCTGTTGAGACCTGGGTGTCTCAGGGAAAGTGATGTATGGCCCAGAGGAAGATGATGGCTGTTGAGAATAGTTCAGGTACAACTGAGGTTGTCTTGATCCTTCAGCAACATGTAGAGCATTGCTGACAGCAGGATTTGAGGTTCGGTTCATCTGTTGGCTTTTCTAAGTCTCCATTTCCATACGGTATCCATCAAGGATTCCGTATAGGTCAGTCATGATGAGAGTGTTAAGATTCTCAGTTCTCTTGATAGTAACACAATAGAAAGTCCATTCATGAGGAAGTGCACTCATGAATTTCCTTACAATATCTCTCTTCTGAAGATCCACTCCCATAGACTGAAGAGAGGTGATCAAGTTCATGTACCTGAAGTATTGTTGGCTCAAGGTCTCACCAACGATATATGTGAAATTTTCAAACTTCTGCTTCAGTACATCCTTCTTGGTCTCCTTGGATTCAGTGGAACCAGATTACATCAGCTTCAAAGCATCAAAGAGTTCTTTGGCTGACTCGCAATGCTGAAAGCCAACCATTATGGAGTTTGGTATGGCTGTTAGAAGAGCAGTCATTGTTTTGCAGTCAACGTCTATTTTCTTGAAGTCTTCATCGCGTAGTCTTCAATGGCCTTCTCAATCATGGCACCATTACCCACTGGGGCTGCTACCTTAGGAACGTAAGGACCATGGGTGACAGATTTCCACATGCAGCTATCTTGGTATTTGATGAACCCTTCAATACGTTTACACCAAGTTTCAAAATCATCAGGAGTGATGATAGGAGCCTTGGTTATGGTTCTCGTTTCGAACTCAGAAAATTTCTGGTTAAGATCCATTAAAGTGAGGTGGGTGAGTGAGTGTGAAGAAACAATGGTGATTTGGGATGGTTAGATCTCACAATCAAGAGCCTGAAGCTTTGATACCAATTGCAGGATCGGTTTTGACTCTAAACACAGAACTCACTAAGTCTCACTTGATCGATGAAACACAGAATCTCAAACTAAAGTTGATAATAATATACGAAGTTAATGAACAAGAGAATGGTTTTCAAGATACTTGTATATATTACTTCTCAACTCAGTATTACAAGACTCTTAAGCTCATACTACATAAGTTACAATGAGAAACTATATATGCTACTATCTACAGCCGGTTATACTTGAAAAACCAGCTGGAATCTACTACTAGACAAATACTACATTGCTAGAAGTAAAGTATCTAAGATAAAATAATATCCTTCTAGAAGTAAAGTATCTAAGATAAAATAATATCCTAGATAAGGTAGTCATGACAGGTCCATGACTTACCTTTTGGCACTAACTAAGAATGGTATCTGTATAAGTTGAAAAGGTGAACAGTGGATTAAAGTATGGTCAACTACATGGGTTAGGAAAAGCACCATGCAGTGTATCAGAGTCTGTCAGACAGACCATACTTTTGTCCACTGGTTCATAGTTGATTCTTCCTAAGCTAAATAGCTTCGGAAGAATAAGTTCTTCCGAGGCCACTTATAATTCGGAAGAAACAACTTCTTCCGAATCTTCTACAGGTCTTTATGACTTTATTCTTCGGAAGACTTTATCTCTCTTTGTACTTATAATCATTATCACTCAATAAAAGAAAATCCTAGTTGCCCCAAGAGGACGTAGGTTGCACACCGCAATCGAACCTCTATAAATCTTCTGTGTCTCTTGATTATTGTTTACTGTTTTCTATTTGTGTGTGTGTATCTTGATCCTAACATTTCTTGTGTTGTACTGCAGGGAAATGGTGGCATACATTGCTAATACACTTATCTTCATCTTGAGGTGCGCCTATAATATTTTAATCTAGTTCTTACCATATATTTATGCTTACATTTTGCTTTTAAATTAGCCTAGGTTTTATGTAAGTAATAGAACCATGAGAAATAGTTTCATGGTCGACACTCATTTTTGTTTTATGTGGATTATACGTTTCCTCATGCATTAACAGAATGTCTAGACATGTTTCAAAGAATTAATCTATCTCATTATAAAGAGAACAATAAAACATCCTTCACACATGCATCTAAAACATGACCAAGATAAAAGATTAATTGTAGAGATAACCTACAAGGACAAAGCACAACAATTACATTTGGATGACGACTCTTTTAATATTTTCTTTTTTGTAGTGGAATATTTATAGCTGAAGGTATCCTTGGAAGTAACAACATCATTCACCAAGGTTTGTTCTCTTACTTTGGTCTTCTCTCTTGTTGATTTCTTTTTCCATTTTTCCTTTGTCATGCTGCATACCCTCTTTGAGAATGTCACTTGCATTTGTCATCTTGAAAGTGTTGATGTACTTATGGATAGGAGATTGTCTAGACTCTAGAAAGGTAGGCATACAAATATCTTTGGACACATATACTTTGGATTAAGATTTGTTGAACATTAAACTCATTGTATTCAATAAAGGGAGCCCTATTTCATGGAGAGCACGAAGGAAGAAATGATATGTTTAGTGTTGGACTCTTTAGTATCAAGCCATGACCCAAGGTGCTTTTTAATTAAATTGTGTTTGTTTTTGACTAGGAGACTTTTGGTATTCATCATTTGAGTTCATGGGGATCTACGATGATTATCCTTCCATGCAGATCTCCAAGAATCAAATAGGGGCTTTGCAATTAGTGTAGCATGAGATGATTCTTGTATCTGAATGTTTAATACTCACTGATTAACATCCACTTATTTAGAGTTGGAGATAATTTTTCCATTGAAGAAACATGTATACCATAACTGAAACTAGTTATTTATGAGTCTAGATTACATTTGCATTTATATATGTTCTCCGTTGGCATGACAGTATTTTTATAATTTCACAGAAAATACTTGGGGCTACCTCATCCTCCTCTATGTTTTGCTACAACTATCCCGGGTTGTAGTGGTTGGGTCATTGTATCCGTTTCTGTGTTATTTTGGTTATGGATTAGATTGGAAAGAAGCTATTGTTCTTATGTGGTCTGGTTTACGGGGTGCTGTGTCCTTATCTCTTTCTCTTTCACTTAAGGCAAGTTATCCTAGATGCTTACAACTGAATTCTTGAAAACTCTGGTTGATGTTTTATGGTATGTTTTTCAAATTTCTGATGGCTACTTTAAAAGGCCTTGTATGTTCTTTTCAGGTATCAAGTGCCACCTCTGCATACATCAATCGTGAAACAGGAACTTTGGTACTCTTTTCTACATTCTATCTTGATGGCTATATTTAATCCTTGAGATGTCTTGTTATCTGATTATTTCTCCATGCCTGCAGTTTGTGTTCTTTACAGGCGGAATTGTGTTTCTTACACTTATTGTAAATGGATCAACCACTCAGTTTGTTCTGCAGATGCTAGAAATGAATAACTTGTCTGCAGCTAAGGTATTCATGTAATTATATATATATATATATACACACACTATCAATTAGGAAAAAAATCAGGTGATGAATAGGAAATCATGCCAAAAAAAAAAAAAAAATTCAAGGAATGCTTTGGTCGATATCATTTGATTGCTAGAATCATATGTTGATTTTTAAATACCTAGTTTAGTTTCACTGTATTTGCGTATATACATGTAAGTTGCTATGAAAAGGGCTTTCAGCTTAATTCTATGTACAAGGTATTAGTGTCAGTATTACTAATTTTTCTTAATGTAAGATGCTTTAATCTTTGTTTTAGAGGCGTATGTTACATTTCACCAAGTATCGAATGATGATAAAAGCACAAGAGGTATTTGGTGATCTTGGAGATGAGGAATTGGGACCTGCTGCTGATTGGCCGACTTTCAAGAGATACTTCACATGCTTGAATGATGCAGATGAAGAACATATCCACCTTCATATTTCAGAGAGTAATAACTTTGTGGAGCAGATGCATTTATCTGATATGCGTGTTCGGCTTTTAAATGGCAAGTAATCTTGTAACTTGAAAATTTTATGTGCTGCAAGTAATCTTGATCCATATCTGATATAATTCAATCCATTTATATGATCTAGTGGATCAAAAAGACGTATCAACCAATCCAGTAAAGGGCCCAACATATCCATTTAGACAGATCAATACTTGGATCAATCCCTTTTGACATATCAATACTGGTATCAACCTATTTAGACCTTCTTGAGTTTCTAGTGTCTAACCACCATCGTTCCTTAACAATCGTCATGACGACTCCCCATTATCATCACTACCACCACAACCTGAAGCCCAAAAGAAGTTAAAAGTGAAGCAATAAATTTTTTTATTTTGAGATTAAATTCGATCCACCCCCTCCTCCCATCCAAAATTTGTTTTTCATATGAAAACATTGACATTCATTATATCCTTACCCAGCCCCAAAAATTTGTAGTTTTTATATTTTTTTCATTATTAAAATTTGACAAATACCGCATCCCGAGCTCCACCTACCTCCTAGATGTTTTTTATATTTTATATAAATATCTGACACTCACTGCCACCCACTCCGCGCTCCTACCTGGATATATATATATATATATATATATATATATATATATATATATATATATATATATATATATATATATATATATATATGAGGATCCAATGAAAACCAATTTATAAATAAAAACAGAAAAAAAACATAGCTTAACCATTAATTACTTTTGATCAAGGGTTGCAAATTAATATGGCATTATTGTAATTCTTTGTGAACTAAATATGGCATTAATTAGTAAGGAAGGGTATAATAGACAAATCATTATATTATTTGTAACCTCCCTTGTAATAATTATCAAATCCCCTAAAAAAATCTCACTTCAAATCTCATAATCACTTTCCTGATATCATTTTTTAGTTAATCACAGAAAAAAAAAATTGTCTTAAGAAACACAAAAACTTTCGATTGTAGTAAATATATAGTGCATACGTATGCATAAGTTTGTTACTTTGCATAACTAACAATTATGTTTGAAAAAAATTGTTTTGATAGTCACTATAACATTGATACATATGTGTAAGTTGGAATTATTGTTGTTTTAATTTTAGTTACTTATTAAATTAATAAAGTGTTATTTTCAGTTACAAACTCATCAACCTCGTCGCTAGTAAGAACATAATTGTTATTTATTTCATTAGGAAAAAATATATTAAACTATTGAATATAATTATATTGCTAACACAAATTTATTCATATATATACAAATGAATATTTTTGTAGTGGTTAGTTTTTTGATACGTATATGTAAGAGAAGCATAATATGTAATCTAAATACATACTATGGCCCTGATATACGTATACATAAATCTTTTCATATATATAAAAAAGTAGTTTTGTTATGGTTAATGTTTTGATATGTATATGTAACAGAAGCTTAGTATACGTAAGGAACTAAATCAATTACATGTTAATTTAAAAAAATGAACCATATATGTGTGCGTAATCAATCATTTGAATTAGTTCATAAATGTGTTAGAGAAGAAGTAGGGATTTACTTAATAAGATGGAATATAACATAATTAACTATTACCTAAAATTACAAAAACACCATTTTTAATAAAATAATACAAATTAATTTTAAAAATTTATGACTGGTTGAGAGTGCTTTTCATAATTTTCATTTATAAACGTGGTTTTCATTTGATCTCTCCTATCTCTCTCTCTCTCTCTCTCTCTCTATATATATATATATATATATATATATGGGGTGGGGTGTGGGGGTGCGTGGATGGGTTGTGGTTGGGGAGAAGAGGGGGATAAGCAACTTTTTTTGATTTCTTCTTTTCAGTTTGATGATGGTAGCCTGTATGGCTGGTATAGGTGGGTGGGGTGAGCCAAGTCGTAATATAGAAATTATTTTCTTGCATGGTGGAGTGGGGCTTTAATCCTAATTGTGGGTCATTAAGAGAAGTGGGTTATGGGTCAATGGGTCACGGGTCTATCCAGTTTATTTTGGGTCAATTATTTTAGTTTTATTAATTATTTTTAATTGGTATTATGGTAGGAAGTTTATATATGGAATAAAGTGTTTTATTTTAGGAGTAAGTTACCATAGATAAGTTTAGAGAGCCTTAGCGATTAAGTTTAGGCTTATTATAAATAAGAGTCATTGGTTATTGAATTATTGTAATCTTTTGGTATTGAGTTTTAATATAAAAAAAAGAGTTTGGGTTGTCCCCCTAAAAAAGAGGAAAAATCTTGTGCTTGTTCTTCCTATTTTTTGTTTTTTCTTACTGTTTTGATTGAGTAATCTCTGGATACAATTGTTTCTTCCAACAATTGGTATCAGAGCGAAACTAATTAAGGGCCTGAAGTGAAGATTGAAGGCAATTCCAATCTACGATCTGAGAGAGATCGTTCCAGCAGGTCTATGTGAGACAGATCTGGGTCGCGAGAGGCGGCTGCAGCAGAATTGATTGTGTGATTCAATCAAGACCAAAGAGGTGTTGTGCGATACAACCCCTGAAGGAGCACAAGCTGTGTGATTCAAGCTGTAACCGTGGGAGACGGGCATACAAAGAGGACGACTATAAGAAAAGATTGGTTCTATGTGAGGCAGAACAGTAAGTTGTGTGGGTTCTGCGTGAGGCGAAAGAAAAGCTGTGTGAGGTGGCAAGACAACTAGAAAAGTAAGAGTTATACTTACCGATAACGAAGATGGCAGAAGGTCAAGGTGCAATCGTGCAGGTTCGAGAGCGTAGTAATGTGAGTTTACAATGCCCGAAACTGACATCAACCAACTATGCAGTTTGGTCCATTATGATGGAAACTATCCTATCTGCACAAGGTCTGCGAGAGACCATAGATCCTAAGAAGGGAGGAGTAGATGATAGAGAAAAATCCATGGCAAAAGGTTTGATATTTCAGACACTTTCGGAAGATGTTTTGCTTCAAGTTGCCAAGCATAAAGAGCCAAAGGACGTGTGGGAGGCACTCCGGGTGCGATTCTTGGGAGCCGAGAGGGTTCAAAAGGCTAGGTTGCAAACACTAAGGAGGGAGTTGGAATCTTTGAAGATGAAAGAGACTGAAACTATTGATACTTTTGCAGGAAAACTAAGTGGAGTGCAATCAAGGTATAAAAGCCTTGGGTCGTCACTTGAAGATGAAGTACTAGTGAGGAAATTTCTGAACTCAATGCCTAGAGTGTACCTACCTATTGTTGCTTCAATAGAGCAATATTCAGAGATTGAAAAATTGTCTTTTGAAGAGGTGGTTGGTCGGTTAAAGGCATATGAGGAGAGAGTGAAGACACAAGAAGACACAACTCCAGACACACAAGGCAAACTATTGTTCACTCATAGTGATGAACAGGCTAAGGGTAGATGTGGCAAGTGTGATTGTTGCAAACAGAGCCGTGGGAGAGACCAAAACCGAGAGAAAGGCCGTGAAGCCCAGGCTAAGAACAGTTGGCAGGAACCAAATGGGGGACGTGATAAATCGAGGATCAAGTGCTATCGATGTGAAGGGTTTGGCCATTATGCTCGGGAATGTTCCAAGTCAAAGCCAAAGTTTGAAGAAGCAAATTTGGCCAAGGAAGACGAGCCTGTCCTACTTTAGAGAAGAAGGATGACCACATTAGGATTAAGGGGGTGATTGTGGGCTTTAATCCTAATTGTGGGTCATTAAGAGAAATGGGTTATGGGTCAATGGGTCACGGGTCTATCCAGTTTATTTTGGGTCAATTATTTTAGTTTTGTTAATTGTTTTTAATTGGTATTATGGTAGGAAGTTTATATATGGAATAAAGTGTTTTATTTTAGGAGTAAGTTACCATAGATAAGTTTAGAGAGTCTTGGGGATTAAGTTTAGGCTTATTAAGTTTAGGCTTATTATAAATAAGGGTCATTGGTTATTGAATTATTGTAATCTTTTGGTATTGAGTTTTAATATATAAAAAAAAAGAGTCTGGGTTGTCCCCCTAAAAAAGAGAAAAAATCTTGTGCTTGTTCTTCCTATTTTTTGTTTTTTCTTACTGTTTTGATTGAGTAATCTCTGGATACAATTGTTTCTTCCAACAGAGTGAATGTCACATGCAATTAAAAAAAAGCAAAAGTTCCTTTTTGTTGGGTGGGGTGCGTGCGGGGGCGTTTAAGCTTTTTTAGTGTTATTTTATTTTATTTTATATATGGGGGGGGGGGGGGGCGGGGGCGACCTGGATCATTGGATTTGATCACGACTCAACTAGTTGTGATTAATGGATTGGGTCACAAACTGATCAGATCATAATGGATTGGATCGATCCAATCCAAATCCATCTATTCCTGGCTTAGTGTTCTAATAGGATTGGTTTTTTATTTTGTACAAATCTTACTAGAATCCAATATCGCAAACTGATTACTGGAGCTTTATGCTTGGTATTTTGTTATATCAGGTCTGATTTTTTTCCTTCTTGTTCTAAGCTGATAGTATTATGCTGCATCTAAGCTTCTGCCCTGTAAATAAGCTGGTATTAGGGTTCTGTAATGTTGCTTTTCAGTTTTATTCCTTTGGCATTTTCTAGAGTAGTAAAACCATGAAAATGATGTGATAAGCCTGGTTGTTATTAGTATTTATGTATAATTTTAATAATATTTATATTTTAATTATTCAGTGAGTCTTAATATTATTTTAGTACTTATTGAAGAGGTTTATTTCAGATAAAGTTAGGACTTTAAGAATTTTATTAGGAATCAAATAA